>VKOC01023351.1:0-17637 GCA_009364415.1 Spea multiplicata
GGCAGCGTGGCGTGGCAGATGTGGGAGGCAGCGTGGCAAGCCTGGGCTCAAATGTGCATAAATTGGGGGGGCTGGTTGGGAAATAAAGACAAGAAATGCATTTTATCAAAGTTTTTTTATTCTGCTGTTTGTACTTAACATCATTTGTTTATTAAATTATTTTAAATAAATGAAAAATTTGCATTCATTTTTTTATCTGATTAATCGATTACTAATCGGCCAACTAATCGATTTACCACTATTATACAGAGATTAGCCCTTTATGCTAACAAACATTTGGTTGTGAGTACATACCTTGCATTGTTATAAACGTTAGGTAATCTGAATAATACAGAACCTATGACAGGCCCATCGGAATCCATTTATTCAGAATTATTAAATCTCTCACTCAGGGTGCTTGGTACCCTCAAGCCTGAACCTTGTACCAACGGTTCAGGCTGGTGGTGGTGTAATGGTATAGGGAACATTTTCTTGGCACACGTTGAGCCCCTTAGGCTGTTAACCCTAGAGAGATGATTAGCATGGCTTTTGGGCGCAGGTGCTATGAAGATCATACATATGGGTCCTTGGGGTTGAGCAATTGGAAAGCAGTGTGGGCCAATGCTCCATCCCCCCGTTCAGTGGAAAATCCCTGCCAGCTTTTCCAAGAGGTTAGAGGTCTGCAGGATCTGGTCCGGGACTACTATGGGGCCTGCATCAGGCCCAGGTGCTGGGTATTAAAACCTCCGGGAGCATGAGCTGAGAGAGGACGTTTCCCTGGGGGAAGAGGATGTTTCCCTGTGCTCCCAGAGCAAGGAGAGGCCCTGAAGAGGATCATCCATGAGCCAAGTGAGGCATTACCTACCTGGAGCCTTTGTGTACTGTCTGGGGGAGGTTTTCCAGAGCCTGGCTTAGCTGGGTCTGGCTGGGAGGTCAAGTTAGTGGGTGTTTAGGCTGGCCAGTCTGGGCCAGCTTAGTTTAGTTAGAGAGGGCTCCAATTGGGAGCTAGGTTTTTCTTTTTATGACGTCATATGCCGGCACTCAGCAGTGAAGCGCCGGCACCCGAGACAAACGCCTCACGCTCCCAACACTGCACTCTGGGCAGCGCTGCGGCAGCGGCAGCGGGGAGAAGAGGAGTCCTGGATTTCTGTCAGTCAGGGGGAACCAAGAGGTGCCGAGCGGCCTTTTTTAGCAACCGCTCGGCACCCCTTGGGCCCCCCTGAGTCGCAGAACTCCAGGGCCCGGTCGCAGGCGCGACCCCTGCGACCCAGGTAGTTCCGCCACTGGATAAGGTCCTCTCTTAGACAATAACCCCTGGTGTGGAACAGTGTCAAATGGTTTTGCAAAATCTAAATAGACAACATCTACAGCAACACCCTGATCTATACATTCACTCACAACATGATATAACATATATCATAGGTGTACCCAATAAAGTGTATATATGAGCACCTAGAAAAAGGAGGCATCCAGGAAGGAAAGGGGAGCAAAGAGTTTTGGGTTATGGAGTTCCATGACACAAGGCATAGTGAAAATGTGCCAGTAGCAAGCAAAGTGGTTAATGGGGATTTGGTGTGTATGATGCTATGATTCTTCATTCTGTTGATTAAAATTTGATTGTTTTATTACAAGCTGTCAGTTTTATTAGTTTTATAACAAAATTAAAGCATTATAGTAACCAGTAACACACTAAAAATATGGTATCAATATCAAACTGCCTTAATAAAACTTTTTCATAAAGGGTGTGTACCTACTATTACTCTGACAATGACATGTTGTGCAGAACATCTATAAAACTTGTAGATCTTACCTTGACACCCCTCATTATTATTTAAAATTTAATGCCAGCATGTTCTGCCAGATACATAATAATATGACATAATGTAATTATTTATTCTTAATAATGCTACAGTGTTCAACAGGGATAATTTATATGTACGTGACATGTTTAAAATAATCAGTGTGTAATGGACAGTAACATTGGTGTTATTTATATATTGTTATTATTTAAATATTAAGTATTTTGCAAAATTGAATTGTTAAAAGTTCTCAAAGTGCAATTAACTATAATACATCACCTTGTTTTTAAGTATTTATTAAGTGATGTCTTAAGAGCAAATATAAGAGCCAATTATAGTACATTACACAATGACAACTTGTTTTTTAATCCCTTACGTTTAATATTTTAGTAACATTACAAAAGATCTTAATGGTAAGGTATGCCTTTTTGTAGATGATAAAAAGGTTTGCAATAGTGTAGCCAAATGGCTAATGATTTAAAGTAAAGTAGCAGAATAGTCAGGAGTTTAATAGCTGCAGTCTAATGTTGATAATTGCAATATAATTTACTTGGGAGATAAAAAGCAAGCAGGGTTGTCGGTTGTATAGCTTGGGGCATTAGTAGCAGAGAAAGGAAGGTGGTCTCACTACTTTACAGATACCTGGTCACATCTAACCTAAAATATTGTGTGCAGTTCTGGAGACCCTACCTCCAGAAGGATGTTGACATTCTTGAGAGAGTTCAAAGGAGAGCTACCAAAATAGGGAAAGCTTTGCAGGATAAAAATGATCAGGGATGACTAAGGCATCTCAATATGTATAGCTTGGGGGAAAGAAAGTAGAGGGGAGATGTGATATGGACATTTAAGTATCTCACATGATTTAACAAAGTACAGGAGAAAAGAATATTTAAGTGAGAAGAAACGTTAGAAGAAGTCATAATCTAAAAATAAAGTGTAAATAAGTGGAACGCCCCTCCCCCCACAGCAGAAGTGGTAAAGGTTAAAACAGCGAGAACATTTTAACATGCATGGGACGAGGAAAAAACTTATCCTGAGACTGAGCTGAGACCAAGGACTAATTAAGACATTAGCCTTCATGGGTGTAAAGTCAATTCATTATATAAAATAAAGACATAGAAACAATGTCCCCAAGGCCGTCCCCGAGAGTGGAAGCAGGCCAGATGTGGTGTGCACAGGAGTGTGCCCTGCATTTTGTACAAGACGTACTGATATGTCCATAAGACATCTTTTCTGGAGGTACCAGTACATCTATAGGGGTTAAGAGTGGTTAAATAAATTGCTTTTTGCTAGTACACCACTCTTTTAATAACTTTGGGTGTATTCCATCAGCCCCCCTTTGACTTATTTCTTTTTACCTTAGACAATTAAAGGAGAACCTCTTTCTCGATAAACTCATATGTATCAATTGACTCTTTTTCTCCCTCTGCCCTCCCAGCATATGCCTTATATACCCTATATGTCGTATACCACCCAGATATGCCACTGTGCCCCCTGATATGCCTTATACCCCTAGATATGTCACTCCATCCTCCCCAGATATACCTTATATGCCCCCCCAAATATCCCATAGTGCCCTCATAGATTCACAGACTTGTTCGCAGCACACTGACACAATACTTTATAAATAAGTACAGGATTAATCTTCACTGCCCCCAGGATTTAGATTCCCCTTAGTTTGTCCCCTTTTACCTCTAACTGCACCTTAAGTTAACCTTATTAAATTAATTAACCCTCAGTCCTCAGCATTAAATTAACGCTAAATACCCCAGTAACCATAACTGCCCCTAAATTAACCCTTAACATCCCATCAACCATAACTGCTCCTAAATAACCCTAAACACCCCATTAACCATAACTTTCCCTAAATTAACCCTAAACACCCCATTAACCATAACTGCCCCTAAATTAACCCCCATCTCCCCTAACTTTCACCAGCCCCTAACTCACAGTTAGCTTAGTTGCTGAGCCATGTGGATGCTATAGGAAATGGGTGGGGCCAATTATCAGCGTGACTGCATGGAGGGTCTGGGAAGCAGAAAGGGATGGGGCCAACCGTTAGAGTGACTGCAGGGAGGGACTGTAAGTAGTAACTGCTGTGAGTCACACTGAATGAAACGGATTATAAAACGAGTGGTATTTTTCAGAGCATTTGCTCTGAAAAAACCCTCATGTTATAATCGATAAAAATCGATGAAACTTATCGATAATGAAATTTGTTGGCAACGATTTTCATTATCGATTATTATCAATTTCATCGATTAGTTGTTGCAGCCCTAGTCTCTTTAATGTTTTGCTCTTAGGAGCCTAATACAATTTTCTGCTGCCTTCAAAAATAATAATAGTGGGGTTAAATAATCCCACTTCTCCTGTACTCCATTTAGGTGACCCTAGTCTGATAATGACATCATTATAGATACTCATTTTAGAAAAGTCTGTTTTTCTAAAATCTACAAGTTTTGTTTTTTGTGTGGTGTGAGTAAACTGATGATCACTAGATTCCAAAATGTCACCTATAGTAATATTCAACACCTAATCTCTCTTTGTGAACACTAAAATTAATATGGCCTCCTTACCAGTTGGCACCTCAACTACTTGTTTTAAAGATAATCCCAGTAGGGAATTTAGAATATCTGTACTCCTGGCACAACCAGCTACTTTGACAATTAAAGTCACCTATAATAATAACTTCCCACTTCAATGTCATTATAACTATTTCCTCAATTAATAAATTAACTCTTCTTCTTGTACAAGGGTTCTATAAATCACACCTACACATGTTACGGTACTTTTATCTCATTGTTATGCAAGCAAGCTGACTTTATGTTCTCTTCACTAACTTGTGTTAGATATTTCATCTAACATCCTTTCTTGCCTTCCCTGTCTTTTCTATATAAAGAGTACCCTGGTTTTTTTTTTTATTATACCATGTCAATACCAGCCACTAAATCAACATTTTCAGTTGCCACTACTGTCACTAGTGACCCTGACAACCATTGTCCGAGCTACTAAATGTACTAAAATTATCATAATCTGTGCACTAAACGGTATTCTTCTTTTTCTCTAGACAAGAAAACTTACTAAAGTAGAGCGCCAAAGATTCAGTGAGGAAGTGGAGATGCTAAAAGGTCTACAGCACCCTAACATTGTTAGGTTTTATGATTCCTGGAAATCAACAGTGAAAGGACAGATCTGTATTGTCCTGGTCACTGAGCTAATGACATCTGGGACATTAAAGACGTGAGTTTTATTATTAAAAAATACCTGTTGTTTGCTGTTGTTCTGCGTGTAAGGAATGCAATTTTATTGGTACATTGTACAATTTAAATAGCTTCTCTCCCTTCGCTCCTCTCCCTTACACTTCTATTCTGCATGCTTTCTTTCGCCTTTCCCCCCTTCTTTCTTTTCCTTCTTCCTCCCACTTTTTCTCTCTCTCCCTCTGTCCTTTCCCTTCTTCCACTCTTTCCTCTTTCTTCCCTCTCTCCCTCTCATCCTTCCATTCTCTCCCTCCCTCTCTTGACTCTTTCTCTAGTTTCCCTTCCCTTGTTTTACTGTCTCTTTATCCCTTGTTTCTCTCTCTCTACCTTGTTTGCTTTCGCCTGGTCACCATATTCCACACTCCTCCTCTTACATGATGCAATTTCCATTGTCCCAGCCCACTTCAGGCTACCATACTGGAAATGGATAGCAGTGCCCACTCTATTATTGGAGCTGTCATTGGCTGCTTGCATTCTTGGGGCTCTGTGTGTGGCTAGGGAAAACAGTAGTGTGTACTGTACTGGGTAGAAATATATAGACAAAATCGAGGGATCTGTTCTGTACACTGTGCCTATGTGCTACTGATACTTAGTCTATTAGCAGTTTTCTGTCCTACAGGACCCCTCTATCTTTAAAAAATGAGATATTTATTTTGGGAAAGAAGCTAATCAGAGTGGAACATGTACACTCTGATTGGACCTTATTTTAAGGCCCACCCATGAGTATAAGAGATTTCACATCGTAAAAAGGCTGTTATATATTATATATCTTTAAAGAAAGTGTTTTTTATTAATTAATCTTTTTTTCTTCAGCTATTTAAAAAGATTCAAAGAGATGAAGTTAAAAGTTTTGCAGAGGTGGAGCCGTCAGATCCTTAAAGGACTTCATTTCCTCCATACGCGTAGCCCTCCAATCATCCATCGTGACCTTAAATGTGACAATATCTTCATCACAGGACCCACCGGCTTTGTGAAAATAGGAGACCTAGGTTTAGCCACCTTAAAGAGTGCCTCTTTTGCAAAGAGTGTTATAGGTACAAGCATAAATCATTTTTTGAACAATAGTATTTCCCAGAATACTTATTTGTATTTTAAAAGTACTGCCAGAAATTGGGTGCTAAATGGGGAGTAATCACCATTATTCCTGGTTTGGTTCAAACAATCTATATGTGCATGTGTATAAAAATGTATAAAATTAAATATTTATCGCCCTTTATGTAACATACATAGAGCCTAGAGAAATAATAGAAAAATAGCTTAACCCCCTGACGACAGTTGATATGCCAGGCACATCATGGAAATTCATCCTGGTACGTCATGGGGTTAAACGGGTTTGGTGTTGCTGTAATGCCTCATAAGATCAGCTCTATAGTGATAGATTTTGCCTCTCACAAGATGACGTGCCCACTAAAAAATAAACCAGGCAAGTCAATGGAGCCCTGCTTACTAATCACAATGGGATTAGTAAAATAAATAAATTATAACATGTCACCATCAGCAAAGTAAAAAAGTCCTAAAATTACTGCTGTATCTTTACAAAAATCTTAGTTAAAATACTAGCATTTAAAATAGCCATTGAGTACCACCAAGTTTGACAAAGGCTGGTAGATTCCAAGATGTACCAAATAGGACAAGGGGGCAAGGTGACAAGATATTGCTGAACACATATTGAGGTCTTATATGTCATGACATATAACAGGAACTGTTAATTCGTACTTGAAGAAAAAAAAAGGTTCAGGTGCCAGCTTAAGACAGGATACATAACAGGAAACTAAGCAAAGTAAAGGTTAACACGAACAGACTAGTCGGTCGGTACACATAGTGGGCAGTCATACAAGCCAGGGATCTTAACACAAATCGGGTAGTCAGACAAGCCAAACTGGTACGCATAGAGATCAGGCAGAAGTACAAAATCACCAGGCAGAGAGTAGTCAGGCAGGCAAAGGGTCAATACTTCCCAGAACAGGAACACAGACTTCAATGCACAGTAAAGGACCACAACAGGGTACCAGCATTTCTGGGTTTTTTAAATCTGGCATCATCTCCAGCCCAGCCCCCTAATCCTTACGTCATTGCCGCACCTCCAGCCTTCAAGGACAAAGGCTGGTGGTAGAAACAGTGCATGGAAAGAGTTAAAATACCAGCCTTACCAGCCTGGGTGTTCGAAAAAAAATATGGTATTATGGAGTAAACGGAATTGGCCGGCTTTAAAGATGTCCCAAATAAAACATGGGCATAGGATGACCAAATGTCAAAATTCCAAATTTTAAAATGCGCGCCTCCCAAATGTGGTCTTTTAGCCCCAAAACAACGAAACAAACTAATAAGTGCATGGAAAGAGTTTAAATACTAGCATATAAAATACCCATTTTTTGTTGTTTCTGCGTAATGTAACCCTCTAATCTCGGGTTTTGTTTTTTCAGGGACACCAGAGTTCATGGCACCCGAGATGTACGAAGAAAAGTATGATGAAGCTGTAGATGTATATGCATTTGGGATGTGTATGCTTGAAATGGCTACTTCTGAATATCCCTACTCTGAATGTCAAAATGCAGCTCAAATATACAGAAAAGTGACTTCAGTGAGTAACAAAATGCATTTACTGACTGATACTATAAAGTTAATGTAAATAGGTAACATTTATAAGGTAATTCATATTCACGCAGCATTTATATGAGTAAGTAAATGCACATATTATTTATATTTTGTTCCCTAAAATTCTGTTATACTGTATGTATACTTGCAATTGCAAGTACTCACTATCATATTATAGTAAATTAATGTAATATGTTATTGTAAAAAAATAGCATAAACAAACTAATGATGATAGGTGACTACTACCCTTTAGCCTATAGCCACTATAGGCATTTATTTGCCAGTGCTTTTAGAGATGGAAATTACCCCAAAAATGCAAAAATCTGCTGTATACACAATTTCCAAACCAGCTGACAATAAGTTTGTTTCATTAAAACGATGCGTGTCTACTCACCTGCAACCTGCAATTCCAATATTTCCATTTCTAAAATGAACCTCCTAATTTGCCCATTATACTGTCATGATCAACTCCTAAAAAAGCAAACATGTCTGCTTTGGAAAACAGTAGTAATAAGAGCAGCAGGGCAACCGTTAGTATTGCAGGATTCATAAAAACATTATAAATGAGAGGACCTCTTTAAAATATGAAACCTTTAATAGTTACTAGGATTCTGTAACTAGGATTCTGAACCAAATGCTGTATTCAAACAGAGAAACTGCCAGTTCTGTATGTATGTGTATATATTGGAATTGTACATTCGGATTTGTTCGAGACCCCCCACGAATCAGACGAAAATGAAGCAAAAAGCTCAAATGGGCCAAAAACAGACCCCAAATATACCGTATTTTCTCGCTTATAAGACGACCCTGATTATAAAATGACCCCCCAAAATTTGAATATTAATTTAAGAAAAAAAAGAAAAAGCCTGAATATAAGACTACCCTATAGGAAAAAGTTTTATTAGTTAATATTAATTCAAATGTAAACTATGTTTGATAAAAATGCATTTTTGTTTTATTTCCTTTTATTTGCCAACCTGCCCCCCAGTTATGCAAATCTGCCCCACGGCTTGCTACTCTGCCCCAGATATGTCTTATACCCCCTATATGCCACTCTGCCTCCCTGATATGCTACGCTGCCCCTAATATGCCTTATACACCCTATATGCCCCCCGACTTACCGATGCATGCCTAGACTTGTCCACCGTGCGCCAGACTCTCTGGTGTCAAGTGGGGCAGCCTGAGGACCTGTGCACGATGCACACAGACAACCTCCACTACTACTCAGGACTTCCGTCGGGGCTTCAATGACTGAGCACCGGAAGGTGACGTCACGTTGGTCATAAAGTGTTGGGTAGCAGCGAAGGTTGTTTGTGCGCTTCAGGGGATTCTCCTCTCTGGCAGCCGATGAACGTCTTTGTGATGTGCGTAAACAACCTCCACTGCTACCGGCCGGTACTTCCGCCGGGGCTTCTATGGTGGAGCACCGGAAGGTCATGTCACGATGGTGCTCCGTCATAGAAGCCCCTGCAGAAGTGTCGGCAGCAGCAGAGGTTGTCTGTGCGCATCGTGCAGACGTCCATTGGCTGCCAGAGAGGAGTATCCAGGTCCTCTGCAGCGCTGCGAGGAATCTGCATCTTAGTCTTTTAGTCAGACCTCTATTTGAGGTCTGATTATAAAATGACCTTGAGAATAAGGCGAGGGGTATTTTTCAGAGCATTTCCTTAGAAAAAGCCTTGTCTTATAATCGAACAAATACAGTATATATATATATATATATATATGTATATATATATATATATGTATATATATTGCAATCATTAGTCTATCATTTTTAGGTTGTGTCTTTTTGAATAATAAGATCATATTATTCCTATAGCACTGTACCATAGGATATTGCGTTTGGGGAACTGTTGTTTATTATTATTGTTTAAAACGGCAGAGGTTACCCCAGCGGCATTGCCCATCATTGAACCTTCAACAAAAACCCTTTGGCATGCTAGCCATTGACCTGGAGGCTGCGGAGGTACTGGTTGTCTCCGAAAAGGGCTGCGAATTAGGCCTCCCAGGTGCCATAACCGACAGCCACAAGGCAATATCCTTATGATCCCATCGGAGCCCCTGCCAGACAGCCATCCTCTGCCTAAACTGCTCATCTAAAGGCAGCCACGATCTCCCACCAAACGTCCTATAACCCTTACCGATATCAAGATAACAAAATTGTAACTACTGTAACTACGGAGTACTTACCTTCCGTCCGCCCGAACCGCCATCCCTCCATAGTCCCTCGAAGCGAGCAGCTGCCGCTGGGATCCGCCAATGCTAACGGTGTGAACCCTGTGTGACCAATATCAGCTGTACAGAATCGCGTTTCCTCCAGGATCTGTACAGCCTCTTAAAGGGACATGACACGTTGTGTTCCAAGCCTCCTTTTCAATCCTGGGTGGGACATTCAATCTCAATGACTATTTAAACCTGGTTTTTATGCTAGATCAGTGCCTGTGATAGTACCTTGTGCATTTGGTTGTGTATGAATAAACTATAATTTTTGGTTCTGACCCTGGCTTGTCTCCTGCGTTTGACGCGGCTTGCTATTCGACTATCCTGTTCTCACTTATCCCTGACCTCGGCTTTGTGTAACGACTACGTTTTCAGTATATTAATCCACCCTGTTTGATCGGCTAGTGTCCTATCTGCTCCAGAATCCTGGTGGATGGTACCAAGTTCCTGCACTGCTGGTCTTCTAGCCGTGACAAAAATAGACCCGTGCTCAGGCGCCTTTTTGCCCGATAACGCTGGCCAAGATAGCAAACGCCTGCAGCCATTTCGTAAAGGTGCGAGAAATAAGGGAATACCTCCGTTTTTCCTCATCCTCCTTCTTGCTGATTTCCCCTTTCGTGGGCCAAGTCAAATGAAACTTCTCTAACGGGAGCAAAAAATCTCAACATACCCCCTACACCAAATCTTTTCCCTAATCTCCTGCTTCAAATCCATACCTAATGGAGGCTCAAAACACACATACAATTCACCTCTAGAGGAATCCCGCAAACTAACCAAATCCTCCGATGCCGGACTGGGACCTGGTATCTCTGCCACAGCTGCAGCCGCAACCCCTTGGGACACCCCAGCCATAGGAAGGTCATGGGCCAAAGGAACTCTCCCTGCCGACCCGCGGACCTCAACAGAACCAATAACCCTACACCGAATCAGTCGGACGATACAGCCCCCATGCATCTGCCGTAGAAGATCCAGACACTTGGCGCCTGCGCCAGTCGAGCAACCCTAATAACCCGCCAACAACTGGGACAGCAAAGGAGAAGAAATTCATGGGCCCCCAAATGTACCACTAGCAAACCCCCGGAGTCCCCCCAGAGACCCCGGAAGATGTCCCAGAAACAGGAAAAGAAGAAAAAAGAGACAGAACCATGCTCACCTGTGGCCAGAGCGCCCGCCAAGGTGGATGGCCTCAGAACTGGGTGCAGGAAAAGAACCACGCTGAAAAACAGCCGGTGTATCCAGGATATCCAAAGCATGAGCTGCATAGACTGCAGTTGAGCATTCCCCTACTAGAGGGGAAGCAGCACGGGACACGTGTTCCGGCCTGGAGCAGGCACCGGACATCCCAGCCTGCACAGGCCCCGTTGCAGACGAAGGCACCCGGGCGCCAGCACCAGAGTGCACAGCACTCACCACGCCACCATCAGAAGCAGAGGGACTCTGTCCATGAACTTGCCGCTGCACAGCATAACAAGATCAGGGCCCAAGAAAAGCAGCTGCCGCTTCCACCGCACCGTTGGGACCCTCCTCGTCAGACAC
The DNA here is from genome assembly GCA_009364415.1 of Spea multiplicata. Lineage (NCBI taxonomy): Eukaryota > Metazoa > Chordata > Amphibia > Anura > Pelobatidae > Spea > Spea multiplicata. Next base: position 11,387 of record VKOC01023351.1, read on the forward strand.
AGAGCTCCTGGACTGCTTCAACTGGTACCCATGGAGAGATGTCCGCCCGCAGGCCCTGGAACGGAACCAGGAACTGTTTGCAGCTGAACGCCCGCTCCAGGCATCAAAAGGGGAGGACTAAGCCACTCCAGCGGCCGGGACAGCCGAGCCCGACATGTCCTGGACCTGCCGACAGACACCGCAGCTGGGCAACATCTCTGGATACAGGCGCCTCTGCCAATCTTCACTCAAGCCCTCGGACAGGACCCTCAAGTCCTGGAGAAGTGCATCAACACTCGTAACAGCCATAGTAAGTACGAATGCTGTCCACTTCAAATTATAATTCTTTGTCCTTCATAAAGGGAGGGTCACCGTTATATGACCCTACTCCATTCCCAAAAGGTTGACCCCAGGGCATCCCTAACCAATCCAGGAAGGGGGTCCTCCCAGCCAATCAAACTTCTGATTGACTGTCATCAAAGAGACAGAGAAAATGAGGGAAGGCTGCCTGACGTCCCCAGTCGTGGTGCCCCTTGGTCCATGCTATCCCCCTGGGACTGTTCTGTAAGGGTGAATTTAGTTTTTCACACATGGTTTTCTCCATTTTGGCTTTATTTTTGCTGAATAAATTATGACACAGTGTAATATGTCATATATTGTTGTTCATCTGAGGTTCTATTTACCTATTTTTTAGCCCTGCTAAGGAACAGATAAGGAACTTAGTTTTTCACACATGGCTTCTCTATTTTGGCTTTCTTGTTGTTGACTAAATCATGACACAGGGTAATATGTCATGTGGTGGTGTTAATCTGTGTCACAACTTACCTTTCTGGGGAAGCTTCATCCGGACGCCATCCATGGCAGCCAACGTGTGACTCACAAGAGGGGGCGTGTCTGCCTTGAGAACTGACAGGAGGTGTTCCTGCTTGGCCGGTCCTGATGGGGGAGCGTGGCTTCGTGTGGCGCCGGATTTAAAAGTCCTGCAGCCCTGCATGCTACTACCCTTGTGTAGTCTTCGTATCCAGACGTACTGCTGTTATTTCCTTTATTTTTATACAGTGTACAAACTCCTGGCTTGTCTTACTACCCTCTCTGTGTACCGAATCCTGGCTTGGCTTACTACCCTCTCCGTCTACCGAATCCTGGCTTGGCTTACTACCCTCTCCGTGTACCGTATCCTGGCTTGTGTGACTACCTCCACCGTGTACCGACCCGACTTGCTTTCAACGTTCCATTTAGCAGATCCTGCTCTACCTCTACTATCTACGCTACTGCCAATATATATATATATATATATATATATATATATATTGCGTATACCCTGCCTGCTCGCTGCTAAGAGTCTCTCCTGCCCTGTGTGTCCCTTTGGGGTCCTCCCCATTCGATATCTCTCAGGGTGAAGTTGCGGCTGATCGGGTTTTGGTTACAGGTGTGTGACAATCTGAGGTTGTCTTTAATTATTTCAGACATGCTAATACAGATGATTGTTATTATATCCTGATATGTAAAACCATAGAATTCAAAGAGGGTCTACTTTCTTTTGAACTTGGCAATCATTTCTGGCATAGCAGGCATGGCACAATATATAGATTTGGATACTGATTTGGACACCAATTTCTCCATAAAAGCTTTCAATTGCATGTCTGTATAACATTTATAATTCAGAAGATACTGGGCAAGCATTCATTTAAGCAGAATTAGCTCTTGGAATATAATTGTTTAGTACTGTATTTGCTTGATTATAAGACGACCCCCCAAAATCTGAATATTAATTTATGAAAAAAAAGAAAAAGCCTGAATATAAGACGACCTGATAGGAAAAAAGTTTTACCAGTAAATGTTAATTCATGTAAACTATGTAAACAATTTTTTTGAATAAAAGCTATGATTGAGAAAAATATTTTGTTTTTATTTCCTTTTTTTTCAACCTGCCCCCCCAGTTAATGCACATCTGCCCCCTGGCTTGTCACTCTGCCCCAGAAATGCCTTATACCCCCTGTATGCCACTGTGCCCCATGATATGCCTTTTAACCCTTGAAATGCCACTGTGCCCCATGATATGTCTTTTGACCCCCTATGTGCCACTCTGCCTCCAGAATTGCCTTATCCCCCTATATGCCACTCTGGCGTTTAGGGGGTTAAAAGGCGTATTATGGGGCAGAGTGGCATATAGGGAGGTATAAGGCATTTCAGGAGGCAGAGTGGCGTGTAGAGGGTTAAAAGGCATTTCTGGAGGCAGAGTGGCATTAAGGGGGTTAAAAGGCATTTTACAGAGCACTCTCCCTCCAGAAATGCCTTATGCCCCCCAATTTAACACACCCTCCCCCGTCCCTCCTCCAAACTTACTGGAGCTTCTGAGTCCCCGGTGCGTAGTCCGGGCAGCGTGGAACTCTGATCTCTGACAGCCGGGGAAGGTCTGCGCGATGGACGCAGACAACCCCCGCTGCTAACCGCACCTCCTCCCGGCTGCAGCGGAAATTGTGTACGTGAATCACGTAGAACTCTACACGCTGCCCGGACTAATCACCGGGACTCAGAAGTACCGGTAAGTGAGGGGGGGACAGTCTCATAGTCAGACCTAGTTGAGGTCTGATTATAAGACCACCCCGATTATAAGACGAGGGGTATTTTTCAGAGCATTTGCTCTGGAATAAAACCTCGTCTTATAATCGAGCAAATATGGTATATACTGTATTTCCCATGCATAAGATGGCCCGGAATTTTTGAAAAAAAAATTTAATTACATAGTTATTGAACTCAAGTTTTATTTATCATAAAATTCATCCTCATCATCCTCATCACTCCCATCATTAACTGCCCCTAAATTAACCCTAAGGACTCCATCAACATACTGCCCCTAAATTAACCTAAACACCCCATTAACCATAACTGCCTCTAAATTAACCCCCACCTACCCTAACTTTCAGCAGCCCAAATATTATTATTTTTACTTATTGTTAGATGACTTGCTTAGCCATGTGGATGCTCTAAGGAAAGGGGCGGGCCAATCATCAGAGTGACTGCAGGGAGGGACTGGGAAGTAGTCAGTGCAATCTACAACCACCGTATAAAACGCACCTAGTTTTTAGACCCCACATTTTTCACAAAAAGGTGCGTCTTATACATGGGGAAATACGGTGTATAAAGAATATCCCAAAAAATGAATTTAATGATAAATAAATATAATGAATATATAAAAAAAAAAAATTATATATATGTAGATATATATAATAAATTTATTTTGTATTTAAATAATATAAATGTATTGCATTTTTTGTGTCTACAACTATAAATGACCTGTGGGAGAGAAAAAACACCACTGAAAACTTAATAAACTGTACTTTCTAATCACAAACACAACAGCTGCATTGACGGAGTTGTTAAAAATCAGTTTTATGGTCAGCTGTAGTGGATAACCAGAAGTACCGCTCATCCAAAATGTCCACTTCACGCATACCCAGAAAAAAAAAACACAACTGTCGCTGCAAGAAACCAGCACTCTTATATGCAGGGCCAAATTAAGAGCATCAAAGGCCTGGTGCTGAGGATTTTGGTGGGCCTTTTTATGGAAATAAATAAAATTGAATAGACAGAAACTCATTGGTATCCATGTGTACTGGATAAATATGACATCAGTGCTAGACAGATAATATAGGATAGAATCTTATTTTACCCCCTTTTACCCCCTTATTTATGCCCCGCCTTAGAATTGATTTATGTAATGGCCCCAGTTGCCCCCCATGTGTACTGATGCTGCCAGCCCAGAAAAAATGCTCCCCTGCTATATAGAGGAGTCTATACATGCCCAATACTGCAAGGCTAGTCAGCAATATACGCCTTGTGAATAAATGCCCCCACACTCTTACGTATTGCCCTCCCCTTATTATGTATTATGTCAGCCCTTACACCCAGATTGCATCCACAGGACCTGCCTAGCACCCAGATTGGAAGCATATGACTCGCCATCTTTGCCCCCAAAAAGCCTCCGTGTGGGATCCTAGCCTCAAACACCCTCCCTGTGCCATGCTTCTCCCCTACTTAAACATCCGTGCTATCACACACATATTCATTCATTCCCTCATTCACCAATACTCATTCATTCCCTCAATTACACATCCTCCCCCACTCCCTTACCTGTACTGCAGATCTCGCGGTGCCCCTCGCAGACTCCCAAAGGGGCCTGCTATTTCTCTCTGTGTTGCTCGCACTCTGTGCAAACAATTTCTCTTGCCGCACAGGGGAAGCAGGAACGCAGCAGGGTCATGTGATCGCAGTTGCTGCAGGCTTTTGCCACTGGCCCCCAGACCAGCCGGGCCCACTGAAAAATTTGATTTTGCCCTGACTGGGCCTATTTTCAGGTAGGGGCCAGGAGCTGTAGCTCTATCAGCCCCTACGTTAATCCGGCCCTGCCGATATGAGTCCCTGATGCAGATATATGAAGCCAGCAAAACATACCAGCAGACACAGACGCTACCACTGAAGTAGATGTGCACAAGTTAGCAACAGACAAATAAACATAAATATGTAGCACAAGGTACATAAATGTTAAAAAAAACAATGGTTTAAAATACAAATGAGAAAATAATACTTATCTTTCTGGGAGCAGCAAAGAAAGAGGATTTATGGATGTTTGGGGGGGGTTAATATATATATTTATATATATTATATATATATATTATTGGTGCATTGAAAATTATTTAACTGTCAAAATCTTTTAACTATTTAGTAGCTGTATAGTTTTTCTTTGCTGCTTTTGGTAGTAGTAAAGGAAGTTATAGCATAATATGAAACCTAAAATTTGCTGGGCACACTCTTTAAATAAAACAAAATTAGCAAATTTTGTTAAATTAAAGTATGAATCCAATTACACAAGTCTCCTCCATAACACTGTGAAAAACTTGTACCCAGGAAATTTTAAAAAATATCTTAGAAAAGAAGAAAGAGGGAAGAAAGAAAGACTTGGGTCAGAAAAAAGTATGTCTATATTTGCAGAATATTGCGGCTCCAACTGTGACAAGACCTGACACTGTGAAAGAAGGTTGTTGGTCACGTATGGCTGAAAAAAGTTGAAGGAGTTAAGAAGCAAAATATATATTTTATCATCGTATTACATTTTTGACAAAGCAGCTAGAAATCTACTAGGCATTGTTTATTTTTCTGGCAGTGAAATGGTTCAGTACATACTTGATCTTCTCCAAAGCCTTTCCAAAACAAACCTGCCTTGAGACATTTCAGTAATTGCCTACTTACGCAATAGAAGCTTTTATTCTATATATTTGTGATGCAGTCAACTTTACAGACTGCAGTATTTTAAGATGTAGATGTGTATTTCTGCCCAGTGATTCAGTGGGAAGCAGTAAGGACCAGTCTAGGGCTGATTTCTTCTAAATTTGGCACTTACACAGAATCATTATTGGAACTTGAGTGATTCTTGCTCCTAGTCAAGTCAAGTCTCACTCTGTATGTTGTTCCTGCTTAGACTAGATCTGTGAGGAAAAAATGATATGCAGATAGTATTTATAGTACGGGGGCTTTTTCACCGAATATAACATATGTTCTCAATTTATTCAGTTAAACCAAGCAATACATCTGGTATGGTTTGTATACCAGGATTATTATGTCCTACATACACTGATCAGCCATAACATTATGACCACTGACAGGTGAAATGAATAACACCGATAAATTTGGTTATCATGGTACATGTCAGTAGGTAGAAAAGTGAACATTTAACAAGGGCCAAAATGTGATGGCTAGATGACTGGGTCAGAGGATCTCTAAAATTGCAGTTCTTGTGGGGTGTTCCCGGTCTGCAATGGTCAGTACCAAGCCCAGACTGGGACAAAAAATAGGCCCGGGCATTTAAGACTGAGCAGCCCATTTTTATTTATTCATTTATTTATTGTTAAAGCCCACCCTTCATGTACCATCTTTGCATTTCCCCAAATCACTATAACATTCATGATCTTGATCACTTACAGTTACTCACTCATTCACACAAATCATTAACACATATTCATTAATGCAGTCTCACAAATCATTCAAGCAATTCATCCACACATGAATTCATTAATTCTCATACGCATTCACACAATTCATCCACACATTTATTCATTCATTCTCGTATGCATTCACACTACCCCCTCTCCCCATCAACCCCTCCCCTTCTTATGATCTGCCCCTTCTCATTATGCACCCCCTTATCATTATGTACCCCCTTTCCCACTATGTACCCCCTTCCCCACTTCTCAATATGTACCCCCTCTCACTAT
>VKOC01023352.1:0-14874 GCA_009364415.1 Spea multiplicata
CTTAAGGGGTTAAGGATGCTGATGGTTCTGTTAGCGTTATCATAATATCATCCACATACAGGGAAATTTTTAGATCTTCATTCTTAGTTGGAAAACCCCTGATTTGTGGATTGTTCCTTACATTAATTGCAAAAGGTTCTAACGTAAAAAATATATAATAATGCAGACAAAGGACAACCGTGCCTTGTAGAATTTTTAAAATGAAATCAGCTTGAACGTAGGTCAGTCCCTATAAGGGATTGGTGTACAATATTCTTATAGCCCTAGCCATCCAACCTGTAATACCAAAGGCGTTAATCACTTGTTCCATATTTCCCCACCCGACCCTGTCAAACGCCTTTTCAGCATCAAGAGACAGGGTCAGGAGGGGAACCCCTTTCCTAATGGCTCTGTCCAGGATACCTATCAGCCTTCTTGTATTGTTTTTTATATCTCTATTGGGGGACAAAACCAATCTGGTTAGGGTGAATTATAGTTGATATTATCTTTTTCAATCTCTCCGCTAGAATTCCCGAGTACAGCTTGATATCCACATTTATCAGTGATATGGGACGATAATCGGCTATGTCTGTAGGGGATCGTTTTACAGAGTTGGAAGGATATTAGCCTGAAGCATTTATTCAAGGCAGTCTCCTCCCATTGCTATTTCATGAAATATTACCGTGAGGTGTTTTAATATTTCTACCTTCATAGTTTTATTAAAAAAAAAAATTCCAGGACCCGGCGTTTTATATTTACCTAGATGTTCTATTGCTCTATTTACTTCACTATTGGAAATTGGATTGTTTAATGATTTATTTTGGTCGTCTGTGATCTTTGTCCCTTTTAGATATGTAGGTATATCATCTGGGGTGCTTGTGAGTGGTAAATTGTATAAATCCTGGTAAATGTCTTATATCTAATTGATTGATAATTTCTTGTACAGCCTTAACCTCTTGACTTATCTTTTGTTGGATCTTGTTTATTTTCTCTTGCCAGTTTATACAAATTTATGTATAGGTCAGATAGAGTCTTATTTTCTCTTTGATCTTTTTCAGTTTAATAAAGTGGCCTCTGGCACACACACCAGATAGTTTGTGCTGAAATACCATCTATTTTATTTTATTGAAAATATATTTTTCTATTTTCTTCTTTAAACAGCAAGGAATCGTCTAGGCTGGATAAGCCTGCAGAACCTCTGCCCCTGAAACCACCTCGGAAGGAAGCCGATTGAGCCTGTAAGGATGCACGGAAGGCATATGGAGTCTGGCTCTGGTATGGACGGGAGCCTGGTTGGTAAAAACGGCTGGAGACCTGGCCCCTCGGTCGTCCAGCCCTGGTGGAAAAACGAGCCTCTTGAGGAAACACTTTTCTCATTGATGTCTTAGCCTTCGTCCACGAAGTCATTACTGAAATGTGGCAGTTGAGTTCCTTTACGAAGGAATCACCGAATAGTAGGCCATTAGCCCAGCTCTTTAGAGCCAAATTCAATCAGCCTAGGATCCATTCATAATAGAGCCGCCTTTCTGTGCTCAGTAAAGATAGCGACATTTGCGTTACCAAATAGGCATATGACTCTGAGAGCCCAATCCCTAATAATTTTTGGGTCCAGAGAGGAAGGACCGGTCCGCTAAAGATAGAATTTGAGTGACCGGTCCAACGATATCTAATAACTTGTCTTGGGCCGATTTAAGGCCTTGTTCTAGACCCTTACGAGGGTCACAACCCTTTTGGGAAAGTAGAGAGACCACATTGGAGTCAAACTCAGGGGTGACCACAACCTTACCAGGGATCACCGGGCGAGGGCATTCTGCCTTTAACTTGTTCCTGACCTCCTTATCAAGAGAGCATCTGAGCCATTTTTGAATATAGAGGCTTAAATGAAGGGGAGGAGCCCATTCAGTGGTTCTGGGATGACGTATATTAGTAGGTTCGAATAGAACCATCCCAGCCGGGTCTACAACTGGGGTATCTGCAGGAGGAAGTTGAGGTGACGCTGAACGTGCATTAGGAACTGAATGGTGGGGCTCACTGCCAAGGCTAGAGGACCAGCAATGCAGGAACTTGGTAACATCCATCGGTTACAGGAGCCGAGCAGGATACAGGCAGCAAAGGCAAAAGAGTAGTCGTTACACAGCGCTGAGGTCAGGATAATCAAAACAAGCCGGGTCATATGCAGGAGATAGAAAGGAACGTCAAAAGGTAAGCCAAGGTCAAAAGCCAAAATCACGGTGAAAGGAGTTTAATAAGCACAGCCAACATGCACAAAGCACTATCACAGGCACTGATCAAGTGCAACAGGCAGGTTTAAATAGACATACTAATTAGATTTCCCGTCCCACATGAAATGGAGGCTTGGCACGCATAAGTGTGGTCCCTATAAGAGGCCACACGGTGGCGCGCGTGTGTACAGAGCCAGAGACCATGTAGTCTGTGTTTAGGAAACCTACCAGCGGTGACAGGTGTTGAGGGACTTCAGTAGAACGGCGGTTTGGGCGGACGGAAGGTCAGTACCCCGTAGTTACACTCACCCACGGTACTTTCATGCATGAATTGAGATTCGTGATCCCTGGACGAAGCCAAAGGTTCAGCCTGTTGCGAATTATCCGAGGATGTTGTGTGCCATTCATCCAATAATTAGAGAACATTCTCTAAGTTAGCCTCCTTAGCCTCCTGAACTTGTGGGGAAACCACTTCTTTTCTAGGGCGTTTGGCAGGGCACTTGCCTTTACTGGTTGACATACTACTCCCTTTCCAAGGACGTTTGGAGGTCTTAGAATCCTCAGATTTGTCTGAATCATAATCAGAAGTGTCTTTGAGCACTTGAGAGGTGCCAGAAATAGATGTAACTGGCGCATGGATTGAGCCATTTTGGCCATAAACGATTCCATGGAAGAGGAAAACTTTTCCTCTAACCAAGATAGGATGAAATCCTGAGAGGAGTTGGGGTCTCCTGCCATAATGAAAAAAAACTTACAAACGGGGCTCACCCATGGTACAAATAGGGACTTACCTGAAAAGGTTCTCAGGAGGCGTCAGTAAAGAAATATAAGTAACGAAAGTGAAGGAGCCGCAGTATCGCAAAGACAAGATGCAGATTGAAGGGAATAACTAACCACACGCCAGGAGAAAATACAGGTAAGAGATCCAAATAATAAAAGGATCGTACATAAACCAAAGGGGAAACACGGACAGAGGTAACGGAAAAAACGGCACCTAAACCCTAAACAAGGGGAATAAAGCATAAAAACAGACAATCATACAAACCTAATAAAAAGAGGGGGAAAATAAGCAATGTAAAAACCAAGATAAAATACGGAAATCGAGTATACATCAATACAGAAAAAGGAATCACACAAACTATAGAAGTAAAATGAAATATACATAGAAATGAAAAAATATTAAGGTACCAGGAAAATGATATAAATATCAGTAGACAGGTGTAGTGATATGTGCATATTAAAGGACTGGGTTGCTTTAATAGGCAGGGGATTCCCTGAGTAGGGGGGTTATGTGAGCACATATGGATGTTAGTTGAGCAAGGACTCTACCAGTGAAGTTGTTACTGAAAAAAAGAAAAGCTGTTCATCTGAAGTGAGTGTCAGCATTAATTATTGTGCAAGAACCACAGAAAACACAACAACAGGTAGTAATATAAAATAACAAAGCTGACCTTTCTGCAATGGTGAGCAGCAAAGAAAGAGGAGGAAGGATGGGCTACTATCTGCTATATTGCGTTATCTTTTCTTTGATTGTTTATGATCTGTTCTACCTTTATCTTTGCTGCTATGATGACAGTAAAGGAAGATAATGCAAATATGAAGCCTCCTGTCTTGCCTTAAAATTAAAAATAATTTATAAGAGTATTAGTGAAGCTTTTAATAGATGCAAATAATGTCAAACCTCAGTTACAGGTAAGAATACCTTTTACATCATTGCCATTATTACGGGTTATAGGCTGCGGTCTCACAAGCCATCATATACACTAATGTCATATACTATTTCCCTGAAAAAGGGAATACATTCTTCTATATTGAAGCAGACAAAATGCACCTCTATTCAGGATAATAAAACCATTATATTTACCACCACTTTTTGCTTTGGTCCAAAGTAGTCCTTGTAAATATCAATCCAGGTTCAGTGGAAAAATTAAGTGAAAAGAAAAATAACTTTTTCAAAGTTATATATGTGTTAGATACTCAAAGTAATTATGAGAGTGAAATATGGTGCCAAGATCTTGTGATGTTTAAAGTTCCAATTCTTCGGGTTACCAATTGTCTGGGGTTCTCCAATTGTCTGGGCTCCAATTTTCTGGGGTCCCAAATTGTTTAAAACATAAGCTCTTAAAGACAGGGCGTATTACCATATTCTCCTCTATTGATTGAAATTCTCCAAGCATAATTGTGGATTTTACTCATTATAATTAGGACTTCTTATCGTATTTGCACCATTGTATTCCCATAATTTATCTCTAAGAGATGTTCTGGTCTAAGAAATAACTTTAAGACAATTACATATACATCTGGAATTTGTTCTTGATCACACATATCTCTAGAAGTTACATCCTTGGTAGTAAATCAGTTTTGGTGGTCTTGCAATGTATCCCACATTCCAATTTACATTCCTAGAGATAAGTAGCTTCCACTCCTTAAATAGAAGATACACTAATTAGGAAATATTTGCTGAAGTAGCTATCAAGTGTCCTTGTAAGTATATAAATAAATAAATACTTCCCTAAAAATGACACTGCAATATACACTCCTCTCAGTGTTCACAAATAGATACTACAACAATAGGGGCGCATGCGCATATAGGGAAAAAATAAAAATAATAGTGTAATATTGTCAATTAAATAAACTAATATATGTGTGATGTGAATGCACTCCCAAACACGGACGATGTAAGAGGCTCTTCAGAATATCAATAATAAAAGGATCTTTATTTCTTCCATAAAATCTAAAATTAGATAGATAAAAAGACCAAATGGTGCAATATCTTCCTGTAGATGTTAAACAAGCAACGAAATGCACTTACAGGATAGCAGATATAAACGAAGCACTTTAACTTAAAAGTTTGGAGATGAGGGGAAAAAAGTCCCGAACCACTCCTATCAAACGAGTTGCGTCCTCCTTCTCGTCTCTTCTCAACGCGTTTCGCCTTGACAGCTTCTTCAGGAGAAAAAGTCTAATCCACAATGGGTGTTCATATGTCCGTGGCAGTTCAAAGTCTGTTTTTAAGTCCTGTCCGTCCATTCTTTAAAGCTTCCGGGTTACGCCTCCAACGTGACCGCTCGTTCCCCACGACTTCCAGATGCGGCTCCAGCATGTCAGCACCGTTCTCTGTCTGTGGCGTCTCCATGCAACAGGGACACCTCGATTTTCTACATGTTTAGGCTCCTCCCACACCAACATGTATAGTCCTTCATCTTATTGTTGTGTCTCGGTGTTCCGGCTGTCCCATTGGCAATTGGACATGTATTTCAGATATCGGCAGGCTCTCAGCTAATGCTCATTAAGAGCATTATGTGGAGAGGAGAAAATACATGTATCAAGGGTCTTTTTCAGATGTCTTAAAAAATGTGACTTTTGTCCTAACGTTGTTATAATGTGATGAGGCAGTGCATATCATAGGACAGCGACAAGATAGATAAGACTCACATTTGATATATATAAAATATATTATATGTATAATTTATAAATTAGAGAATACAAAAATAGAAGTCATGATTTATAATTTGTATAGATTATTATTTCCGTCTTCAAGTGTTCCGAAAAGAAACATAGATATATGGCACTAAGAATGTTAAGAAACCATTCAAGATCACACTAGAAATTATTTTACTCATTTGTATAATTATTAAGAATGTATATATGTATAAGATATATATGGATCCTAAGATATATAAAAATATCATCGTAGTATTAATGAAAATGAAGATAATAAATAGATAAAATATTGTTTGTTAAAAAATTAAATTAAATAATGAATAAAAAATAATTAATTAAAATGTTCATCGGCAAGGAGGTGTGTGAATTGTGACACTTTAAAATTGTATTAAAATATAAATATAAATTAAAATAATTTTGTTTACAATCCATGTGTGATAACTATCAATCCATAAAGGTAAGTATATCTAATTCGGTGTTTAAACCTCCTTTTTTATAAATTTGGAATTTAAAAATCCATTCGGTCTCCTTTTTGGACAGGGCTGAGTTGATATCCCCTCCTCTCCAGTGTATTGACACCAGGTCAATACCTATGATTTTAAATTCCGGGAGCGAAAACATTTTGCAAGTGTTACAGTGTCATGGAACACTATGTTTCATATTCATGTTGCTTATTCCTCCGAGGTGTTCTAATGCTCTGACTTTTAATTCCCTTGTGGTACGGCCGATATATTGCATTCCACATTTGCATTCCAATAGATAAACCACGTTTTTAGTGTTACAATGGATGAAATCTTAGATACTCCTTCCCTGTGTTTGTGCAGTTAAATCTTGTTATCTTCTTTTTTTGGGTATTGCATCTCCCACAACGATGAAATCCAGGAGATTTTTTTGCTAAAAAATGTTGATGATCTTCCATTCTGTCCATCGATGGGAAAGCGCTAGGGGCTAAAATAGTCTTTAGGTTAGCTATTAAACGTTTTTGTAGGATGGTATCTTCTCTTAAAATCGGCCAACATCTATTTATTGCTTTTTTAATCTGGGGTGCTCTGTCATTGAACTGCGTCAAAAAGGAGAACTCAAAACCTTCCTTATTTTTATGCTTATTATTATTCATAAATTCTTCTCTGTTTTTACCTTGTATTGATTGTAAGCTATTTGTTAGGAGGTCTTGAGGATAATTTCTCTAAATTTATTCAGCAAGTGGTGACTCTGGACTGTAAAATCTTCATATTTGTACAGTTTCTACGGATTCTAGTGACTTGCCCCTTTGGTATATTTTTCAACCAACTAAGATGGTGGCGGCTTGAGAAATCGATAAAGCCGCTCCCATCCGTGGGCTTAAAAAAAGTTTTCGTATTGATCCTGTTGTCTTTAATAAAAAGAGTTTAATCCAAAAAGTCTATTTGTTGTCTATTCACACACGATGTAAATGTGAGATTATATTTATTATGATTAATGTATGTTATAAATTTATGTAAATCTTCCACTTCTCCTTGCCAAATTGTAAGTACATCATCAATGTATCTTTTCCAGAGAACCAGATTCGCGCCAAATGTGGTTGGTTTCCCAATCTGCCACATATAAATTGGCATAGCTCGGTGCGAATCTGGTTCCCATGGCTGTACCACATGAAAGTAAAAATTTCCATCGAAGGAAAAATAATTATGTGTTAAAATTAATTGTATACAGTATATGATGAACTGATTTTGCAATGAGTTCATATTTGTGTCTAAAGATTTTTTTGGATGGTTTCTATTCCCAATTTATGTGTGATCATAGTATATGATCCTGAAGAAGCCGTCAAGGCGAAACGCAAAGAGAAGAGAAGGAGGACGCAACATTGCGGTATCGTTTGATAGGAGTGGTTCGGCACTTTTTTCCCCTCATCTCCAAACTTTTAAGTTGAAGTGCTTTGTTTATATCTGCTATCCTGTAAGTGCATTTCATTGCGTGTTTAACATCTACAGGAAGATATTGCACCATTTGGTCTTTTTATCTATCTAATTTTAGATTTTATGGAAGAAATAAAGATCCTTTAATTGTTGATATTCTGAAGAGCCTCTTACATCGTCCGTGTTTGGGAGTGCATTCACATCACACATATATTAGTTTATTTAATTGACAATATTACACTATTATTTTTATTTTTTCTCTATATGCATATGCGCCCTATTGTTGTCGTAGCTATATTCTTAAAAGTTTCTTTGATTGTATGATTGTAGAAAACAAAATGACTCTGAGTCATTTTGTGTTCATGTAATATACACAAATATTAAATATTTGTTTTCCAGCCTAACATATCTGACATACCAAACTATTGGTATTTTTAATGTAATCTATTAAAAGTTAATTGTCATCATACGTGTGCCTCAAGTGCGTGTTCCGTTATTAGGTTCCTGTGTTTGACCTCATCTTGTTATTTGATTATTCTGATCTCTGGTTATTCTGACCTTGGCTTGGACTCGATCAACCTGATATCTGGTGCCCTGACTTCAGATGGACTTTTAACTTTGTTGCTATATTCTCCTTGCCCTACCTTGTATCTGGTCTGAGATATTTTATCTGTAATCCTAAATTCTTTCAGATCACACACACACACAGATCAAAATGTATAATTCAAAATAATATATCATACCACAATGATACTTAATCAAGATAATATTTATTACATAAACACAATCTACAAAACGTCTATATTATCTGTGCAATGCAAAAGATAAAACAGAAAAATGATCTTCAAAACACGTAAAAATAAATCATCATATAAAATACAGTGGTTTATCAGGTATTAATCACAAAAAAACATGCAATGATGGAACAGGTGAAACAGCATATTGCATAAACATTTCAGATTTATCAGAAAGATATCACCTTACAGAAACAGCATGTATTAATATCAAACCAGTTTGTTTCCAATCCACTCAGTAACCACCAGTAAAAAAAGCAATAATTAGCGTGGTAACAAAAAGATTCCCTATATCGCACTATACTAGTCTATAGTAATGGTTCTAATGCAACAAAAAAAGAAAAGTACTCAGATACATCTGTATTTAAATAATATCTATAGAGCATTAGTGAGATTTTTAAAAGAATAATGTCAAACTTCAGAAGAATATACTAAAAGTACGGGTAAAACTGCAACCCCCCTGCGACCCCGGGAGTTCCGCCACTGGGATAAACGCTTCTATGTTTGCAGAAGACAAAATACACCTCTATTCAAAATAATAAAATTTGTCTGTGTTTATATAAATCCAGGTTCAGTGGAAAAATTAAGTGGAAAGAAAAATAACTTTCTTAAAATTAGATACATGCCAGGAATTCCAATTAGCCAGAGGAATAAAGTAAATTAGAAGATTAAATTATGAGTGTAAAACAATAATCCAAAAATCCAGGGAGCCCAAAATTAATATTTTTTTCTTATTACCATAATCTACCCCTATTCATTGAAACCCTCCAATGAGAATTATGGATTTTACCTATTATACTCAAAAACATCAGCATATTTCCACATATGTATTTCCATTATTTACCGCTAAGTGATGCTCTGGTCTAAGAAATAATTTTCATAGACCACATAGTGTATTTCGGAAGTCACTAATCAGTTTCAGTGGTCTAGCAATGTAGCCACCTGTGAAATTCACCTTGCAAGTATTCACCCCCATTTTTCCTATTTTGATGCATTACAACCTGGCATTAAAATTATTTTTTATTTGGATTTCATGTAATGGACATACACAAAATAGCCCACATTGGTGAAGTGAAAAAAAAATGGAAAAGTGGTGCATGATTATGAACTCACTCTCTTTGTTTTGAAGCACTTAAATAAGATCTGGTGCAACCGATTTTGTCACATAATTAGTTAAATACAGTCCACCTGTGTGCAATCTAAAGTCCATGCTCTGTCACATGTTCTCAGTTCTGAAAGGCCTCAGAGTCTGCAACATCCAGGCAAGGAGGGCATTATTCAGAGAGGCAACAAAGAGACCAAAGATAACTCTAAAGGACCTGCAAAGCTCCATAGCAGAGACTGGAGTATCTGTTCATAAGACTACTTTAAGCCATACTCTCCACAGACTTGGGCTTTAGGGAAGAGTGACCAGAAGAAAGGTATTAAAACTTAAAGAAGAAAATAAGCAAACATGTTTACTGTTTGCCAAAAGACATGTAGGAGACTACACAAACATATGGAAGAAGGTACTTTGGTAAGATGAGACTGAAATTCAGCTTTTCGGCCATCAGAGAAAACCCAACACCTCTCATCAACCTGACAACATTATCATGTTTTTTTTTTTTATCATTAGGGATTAGGAAATTTGTCAGGATTGAAGGAATGATGGATGGCGGTATATACAGGGAAATTCTTCAGGGAAACCTATTTCAGTCTTCCAGAGATTTGAGACTGGGACAGAGGTTTGCCTTCCAGCAGTAGAATGACCCTAAGCATACTGTAAAAGCTACACTTGAGTGATTTAAGGGGAAACATTTAAATGTCTTGGAATGGTTTAGTCAAAGCCCAGTCCTCAATCCAATTGCAAATTGGTGGTATTACTTAAAGATTGCTGTACACCAGTGAACCCTCTCCAACTTGAAAGAGCTGGAGCGGTTTTGCCTTGAAGAATGGGCAAAAATCACAGTGGATAGATGTGCCAAGCTTATAGAGTTGTTTCCCATGAAACCTGCAGCTGTTATTGCTATAAAAGTGGCTCTACAAAGTATTGACTATTTACTCCCTAAAATTTCTCATACGAAGGGCTTTTGTCATTATTCTGATTGTATCTTACATTTACTACAAAAAAGTATAAAATATGGTGAGACATTAAGAAAAATGCACCGGACTTTGTCAAACTTTTTTGCGTAATTTTATTCACACACATTTTACTTCAGGTATGAATTAACAGGTCCTAGTATATGTCACTTTCACACAACACCCCAATATGTGATACCACCCATGCATGGGCTTGCCTGGCTGTTTGGGGGCAAAAGGGCCACATTTGAGGCATACGCATTTTTCGGTGTTGAACTTTGACATTTGATGATCCCCTATTTAGTAAATCTTTGAGCCTGGCCAATTCAGTGTGCCATATAAAACCATATATTTGTGAAAATTAGACACCCCAGGGTATTTTAACTCTTTCAATGCACACATTTTGCCACCAGCTTTTACCAAAGTTTGCAGTAACATTTTTTTGTGTGTGTATTTTTCCCACATGATGTACTTTAGGTATGAAGTTATAGCTTCTGGTATATGTCACTTTCACACAATACCCCAATATGTGAGTACAGTGATACCCCACATGGGTTTGTCTGTTTGGGGGGCTAAAAGGCCACATTTGGGACGTGTGCATTTTTTAAATTGGAAATTTAACATGTGGTCATCCTTCCCCATGTGTTAATTGAGACATTGTTGAACCTGGCTAATTCAATTTACCCCATCAAATCATACATTTTTTAAAAGTAGACACCCCATGGGAATTTAACATGCCAGTATTTTAACTCTTTCCATGCAAGAATTGCTTGAAGATAAAGCGCTAATTTTTGGACTTGCTCATAAAAATATTATAGATATATTTGGGGGGCTTTTTTATTTTTATTTTTTGTAACTGGAACGTTCCCCTGATTGTGACATCAGTGGTAAGTTATTTTTACATGTTACCATTTTTTAAACAATTTTTATTTATTTAAAATATTTTTTTACATTTATTTTACTAATCACATTGTAAGAAAGCTGGGCTTCGCCATCTTGGGAGTGGCAACATCACTTGTAGTGGCGGTTGTGACCGCTCTCCGGAGCAGCACATCCTGGGGTGACTGTTTGGTGTCACTGAAGGTCTCGCTATCAAGGCATTTCAGCGGCACCATTGAAGTTTAGGAGGCCATCAACGGTAAACTCTTTTAAAACGGGTGTCTGTATGTATGGCGGACATTGCCACCCCGGGGA
The DNA here is from genome assembly GCA_009364415.1 of Spea multiplicata. Classification (NCBI taxonomy): domain Eukaryota; kingdom Metazoa; phylum Chordata; class Amphibia; order Anura; family Pelobatidae; genus Spea; species Spea multiplicata. Next base: position 11,587 of record VKOC01023352.1, read on the forward strand.
GTGCCCAGATATTGCCCCTGATGCCGATCTCAGTGTTGTTGAATGCCTTGACATCGAGGCATTACAGCAACACTGCTTGGGTGCAAAAAGCTATCTATGTCGTTTAAAGCCATGACGGTCCTGGCACGTCAATTAGATTGCTCTGACTCCATTTTATGTTTATGTGAGTGTGATATGCTAAAATATAATACACTTGCTTTCCAGCGTAAAATATCTTGCATAATAAAAACCCAAGATGGTTTTCAAAAAAGGGTATACTAGCTGTGGATAATAGATGTGTTTTTTCTTTTACTACTTGTCCTACTTGTTTCAAATAAAAAGTATATTTCTGTGGGTATACTAAATTAGAAAGAGGAAAATAACTCTTTAAGACAGACAGAGACAAAGTCAAAGATTTCATGCATTCCCTGCCAGTAATGTCATTGCGAATGTTGGCAGGGGATCACCTTCATGTGGCAGGGACATGTTTGCTGCCATGTCACTAGGCTGAATGAACGCACATTCATGTGTAAGCTCCTATAGTTACAATGACAGACCTGCATTCAGTGGGCTAACAATAGGAGTCTCCTTTTTACTATACAGGGGACACCAAAGTAATGCCATATATATGTATATGAATATCATTTCAAAGGGAGGCCCTACTTATGCTTAAAAAATCATAAGTTTTGTGAGTACTCATTGAGGTGGAAATTACAGATGAAGAAAGGTGTAAAGTAAAAACATGTAAATTACTCTGTTTCCATAGTTTTAAATTGCCCTGGTCATAATGAAGGCCATGGAACAGCGCAGCTTAGGTGTAGTGGGCCTTGACAGAGCTAGGTGGTGTGCATAAGGAGTGATTTAATTGGTTAAAATTTGTTATGGGTGGGGTCACTATCAAGGTATATAAGTGGCAACCATTTTGTAAACGGTCACTTAAATGCTTTTCCAAATCCTGGTTGTTCAGTTATTTGGGCGAATTTGGTTTGGAGAGGCCTTTGCTTTCTTTTTCAGATATAGAGCAAGAAATTGAAGAGCTTCTTGAAGGACTTTGGATGGCTACGCGAGAACGCGGTACCGGATGGCTGAGGGAGCAGCTGGCGTCTGCCCCTGAGGTACAAAGTGGCGGGAATCCATTGACTTTCCCCTCAGGGGAGGAGGGAGCAGCATATGCAGCTGAGAGGGTTATTTGCAGCCCCGAGGCGTTATTTTCAGGTCTTCAGTTCGGGGAAGGTGCTGTTTCTGCGACGGCTCGGCTGACCGAGGATGATGGGTGTTACGAGATAGGCCACGGCGGCCTCGTGGTGCTGTCACCGGGATGGCGGCCACTTTGTTGGGCCGGGCACAGCGTATTGCTCAGGATGCTGGTTTGCCAGTTTTTGAGGAGGCGAGAGAGAGGCAGGTGGGCCGCGTGGGCTGCAATTCTGACTATGGGAGCCAGTTTCAGGATGTTGGTTTATTCAGAGAGGATGATGTGGACCTGGTTTTGTCTGGAGGTTTAGGTAGGGGGTTAGGTAGGGCTTTGATTCGGTCCAGGTGTCATAACAGGAGCCCTGAAGGGAAGGTAGGGAGGTAAGTCGTTTTAGGTCAAGGATTCCTGTCAGGCAGAGTTCTTTATCTCGTGGGGGCTCTCTGTTGGTGCCTCGGCCTTGCTCTCCTTCTAGATCCATCAGTCCGAGAGGAGTTTCTCGACCGGTCATCAGAGACGTCTGGCAGCGGAGGCTGGGAGTGCGGCCTTGCCTGTGGATCTACGCGAAGGCAGTGGTCAGGATGCAGCCTCGGGGCCAGGAGCTACGGCCGGAGGTTCCGGTGGTGAGTCCCAAACTTTGGTTGAAACTCAAATGTTGTTGGATACATTGAGGGGTTTGTTGGGGTCTCTGCAGAAGGGGTCTCATGGTGGGTCAGGTTGTGGTCATGTGTGGTCGGAGGGTGGTTCCGGGCAGGGAACAGTTAGTGCTGTGGTAGTTCCAGCAGTTGAGGGTGCTGATAGTAGTGCGGCGTCAGCAGTGGGTGCTAGTATGTCGGTGGTTAGTGCCGAGAGGGCAGAGTTGGTAGGTGGAATTCCTGATTCGGCTAGGCAGAATGCCTATGTTTCTTTTGCTGGTCCATCTTAAGCAAGAAATGAAGGATGAGATCTGGAAAGGGGAGTTTTTGGAGATTTTCTCTCTGTTACCTTTAGAGGAGTTTTTGGATTTGGAGGAGGAGGATAAGAAGGATGCTAAGAAAGAGGAGGAAGAAAAGAAAAAGCATTATAGGAAGATTCCCAAGTCATTTGAGAATTGGTTGAGGGCGTTCTGCATTTTGGCAAGTGTTCTCCCCTCTTCGTTTACTTGGATGGTATCTGGGAGGCTTATAGGTCGTACGGGGGTTTAGCATGGTGGTAATATGACGAGCTTCCTCTGGGGCTAAACGCAATGCTACCCTGGCTACGCCGCTACGGTAATCGTGGAGCGGCGCAGTTGTTGCTTGAGGGTTTTCGTTACGGTTTTACATTCCTTTCTGTGTTCGGCAGTTTCAAAGTTTGAAATCGGTTTTGGAGTTTCCAGAGGTGGTGAGGGACAAACTGGCAAAGGAGGTTTCTTTATCCAGGGTGGCAGGTCCTTTTTCTTGGCCCCCCTCTGGATAATTTGCGCTTGTCACCATTGGGGGTTGTACCTAAGAAGGAGGCTGGAAAGTATAGGTTGATTCATCACCTATCATACCCGACAGGTTTACCGGTGAATGGTGATATTGATGAGGTGTTATGTTCCGTCTCTTATGCATCATTTGACCAGGCTGTCGAGTTGGCTAGGAAGGCGGGTCCGAATGCCCTTATGGCTAAGGCGGATATTGAATCGGCTTTTCATTCACCCTGATTGTCATCATTTGTTGGGATGTTCCTTTGAAGGTCAATATTTTGTCGACTTGTGTCTCCCTATGGGTTGTTCCATCTCTTGTTCTTATTTTGAGAAATTCAGTTTGTTCATTGAATGGGTAGTTAAGATGGAAGCGGGGAGTCAGTTTTTGGTACACTATCTGGATGATTTTCTTTGTGTGGGCCCTCACGGCTCTGGAGAATGCGGTTATCTGCTGCGGATGCTGGAGTGGGTGACGAGGTTGTTTAGTGTTCCACTGGCTGCGGACAAGACCGAAGGTCCCACTACCTGTTTAGGTTTTTTGGGTTTAGAGATCGATTCAGTTGCGGGTGAATTCAGGCTGCCGCAAGATAAGCTGCGGGTGCTTCGGGAGGAGGTTCATGAGTTTCGTGGTGTTTGGAAAGTGTTTTCCTGTAGGGAGTCAGTGTCTGCGGAGGAGCTGGAGCTTTATACC
>VKOC01023353.1:0-17688 GCA_009364415.1 Spea multiplicata
GAACAGGGAGACCAGTGGGATCTGCCGGACAAGTTGCTTCATTAGGACATTTACAGACTTTTAAAACCCCAATGCTGCAACTTACCCGGCAGATCCCACTGGTCTCCCTGTTCTATCAGTTAATAAATGATAGAACAGGGAGACCACTGGGATCTGCCAGGTAAGTTACTGCATCAGGAGCATTAGGGGTTAACTTTTTAAAGTCTGTACGAGCGACTCTGTTGGTCGCTTGTATAGACTTTTAGGCTCCTGGTGCACTTGTTGCACCTTAAGGGGTTAAGGGGCCGTACAAGTGAGCCTATTGGTCGCTTGCACGGCCCTTTAACCTATGGATGGCGCTGTCAGGGGTTACAAAGGCCGTGCGAGTGAGCCTATCGGTCACCTGCAAGGTCTTCCTCTGGCATCAACCAATTGGTTGATGCCAGAGGAGGTCCCTGTAGGCGACCAATAGGCTCATTCGCACTCCCCTGTAACCCGTGACGGCGAACCTGCGGATTTCCACTTCCGAGAACTGCCGCAATGCCGCGGTAAGTTAGAAGGGGAAGGGACCGGGGAGAGTGGTAGACGAAGACGACCACGAAGATCTTCGTGGTGTGTGTCTTCGACTTCGCCTATGTTTTACCGCTGCTGTCTTCTCTTCGGCGTGTCTTCGGAACAAAAATGCACTCTTCGTGTTCGTTTTCATGTTCGCCCGAAGACGAATGCACAAGTCTAGTTAAAAGTCTGTGCCAGCGACCAACAAAGTCGCTGGTACGGACATTTAACGTAGCATAATAACTTATTATAACTTCGGACACAATGCTAAGTTATTATGCTACTCAATGTATAACCAACAGCATTTGTTTCCAACATATATTAGCCATATGTGGCAGTGTGCTTATTTGCATTTATTCAAATAAAATATATTCCCATGATCCTTTCGTCCAACAGTTTAATACAAAAAAACCAAAATAAATAGAAAAAAAGAGTTTGCAAGTTCGACAGAATTAATGTCCGCAAGTGCGGACATTTAACTGTTGCAGCAGGGAGACCAACGGATCATGGGAATATAGTTTATTTAAATAATTAATAAATGAAAATGAGCACACTACCACATATGGCTAATATATCTTTGGACAGAATGCTGCCCTCTGTTGGTTTTACATTGAGTAGCATAATTTTCTGCCTGAGAATTTATTAGCTATATATGGTAGTGTGCTCATTCGTCGCCAGCAGGAGGCCCCCTGCTGGCGACCAATAGAGTTGCTCATACGGACATTTAAACTCCTGGCGCCAGAGCTGCTGCGGTACGCGTTAACCCCATATTAACCCCTTAACCGGAAAAACGAAGAAAAAAAGAAGACGAAGAATGTCCATGAATATTCGCCCGAAGAGAAGACAGGAACGGGCGAAGATTTTTTTTGTCGAAGACGAGCACGAAGATAAAGAGCCCCCTGGTGCCCAAGTCTAATTATAACTGTTTCTGTCTGTCAAATGCATTGCATCAGGAAAAGGTAAACTAAGGACAAATACAAAGAGCTGCAAGTCTGTTCTGATCAGTGTGTGTTTCTTTACTACAGTCACACAGCTAACAATTGCCGCACACCTCTCTTTTGCTTCCTGAGCAACACTTGGGAAGCCTAATTTCAGTGTCACAGGAAATAACGCATGGCAAGATTTACTGACCAGCCTGGAGTTAAGTGCTATCTAGAGAGAAATTATTGAACATTGTATTTCAAAAGCAAGGAGACTATTAAAGCCACGCCAGGAGCTATCTAATAATATATTTGCATGTCAGCATGACCTTCTGAAGGGTTTTCATTGTTAGGCACAGTAAGTGATTTGTGCCTGGTCTCAAGACATCACATATGTATGCAATGTGACAACATATTTTGGGAACAGTATCACACTATGTATCACCAGCAAACATGTCCCCTTATTTGGAAGTAATTCCTGCTTGAAAGAAAATGCTTACACCTTTGATTATGATAATAGCACTGGTTTATCCTAAAGCAAGTGTACCTACTTGTTTATTCTAATATTCTGTCCAGCAAGGCTTGCTGTACTGGAGTTCTAGGAGAACATAAGTAGAGGGATTAATATTCTAACAGACAAGATATCTTTATTTTCAGTTTCCCCTGTTATGATTTACCAAAGAACATGATTAATCAGCCCTTTCCTGTCTCACCTCTTTTTTCTTTTCTTTCATTAGGCATATAAACATACCTGGGAAGTCTCCACTCCAGGTCATTTTCCTGCAGGGGGTTGGTCTTTGTCCATGCCAACTTTCTGCCCACTTTCCCTCCCTGTATTAACCTCTGTTAGAAAACCGTTAGAAAACCGTTAGAAAACGAAGAGAAAAACGAATACGAAGAAGGTATACAAATATTTGCCCGCAAAAACAGGAATGGGCGATATTTGTGGAATACAAAGGTTTGTATTTTTCAAAACACTGAAAACCGGCACCCAAGTCTAGTAGGAAGTCCCTGATCAGGTACCCAGGGGAAGATTGAGGCACAAGAGAAAGGGTGAAGAGCCTCTACTTATGCACGTTACACAAGAACCAAGGAAGAAGATGCCAGGGGAATGCACACACACAGAGCCAGAGTAAGAGTAGCTAGGGCCACAGATTCAACCCAGGCTACCACGGTATGCCAGAGGACATGCCAGAACCCAGGTTGCATACATAGGACTTGCCCCAGCAACCAGATTGCATTCACAAGTCCTGCTCAGAACCCAGATTGCGCTAATGAGACTTGACCAGCACTAACATTGCATGCATAGGACTTGCTGCAGCACCCAGATTGCATCCACAGGATTTCCTCAGCACCCAAGTTACATCCAAATGACTTGCCCAGCACCCAGGTTGCATACACAGGACATGTTGTGGCATCTAGATTGCGCACATAGGACATGCCTAAACACTCAGATTGGACTCATAGGACTTGCCCCAGCACCTGGATTGCACATACAGGGCTTGCCCCAGCACCTAGATTGCACAAATGGAAACTGCCGCTTTTGTTTCTCCTCCTCATTACCTCTCCCAAGAGAGAGGGGCGCCGAGGAGTTGCTGAAGACTGCTTGTTAGTGGGAAAGTTTTCAGCAACCACTCAACGCCTCTCTCTCCTTTACGGCCTGGGCACAGCACACCCCATGCACCGCCTCTGCGCTGCCCTGTGGTTGGATAAGTTTGCTATAGAAGAACTTGACTGGCCCTCACAGAACCCTGACCTCAACCCCGTTGAACGCCTTTGGGATGGTGATTGGTGATTACAAGACAGGCCTTCTCTTCCAACACCAGTGCCTGACCTCACAAATGCTCTACTGCATTAATGGGCACAAATCCCCACAGAAACACTCCAAAGTCTTGTGGAAAGCCATAGCAGAATATATATATATATATATATATATATATCTTTAATTTGCATCATATCAAACTTGAAAAAAATAACACATTGAGAAATGAGTCTTGCTGCTTTAGAGAAAGCAGCCATTCATAACACAAATGGCAACTCAATGCTTGTTATAGTAGCAATTAACCTCTTCTGTAAATTTGCATTAAAATGCATTGGAGTAAAAGAATTTTGTGGAAGATTTTAGCAATATAATGGTAGCTGCCAAATCTGTATCTGGATGAAGATTATATAATTTGGAACACAGTTGAAATGTGCAGAATGTGTTAGCTGAATAGACGGAGAGTTGGAGAATGCGGAGTGCAAGCTTTACGTCAGCAGTAGCCCTTTGCAAAACACGCAAATAGCAAGTGAATAAAAGAAGAATTTTCTTTCGTGTTGGATGTGTAGAGAGCATGTATATCGAGGAACTACATATTTGTTAAAAAATATATAAATATAAAAAATATAAAACAAACAATCTTTACTATAAAGCAAGATACATGTGGTAGATGTCACATTCATCAGGCATACAATATGTTAAACCATTCTGTAATTACACTCCCTCTTCTCTACTCTGTTTCTATGGAGATAGGAAGAGCCGCATTTTACTATAGAAAATCAATAGGCAACTTGCAAGAGTACTAAATTGTCAGAGGGGTGGCAATCTAAGCAGATTTTCACTCTTTTGGGCACAGTACTGACTTTTCTCAATCATATAGTGAATGTGTGATCAAATAAAGTCCTGTAAAACTAGGATCCAGATCATCATCTAGGAAGGTTGGAATCTATTAACCTCTTTACCCAGACATAGGTCAGAAACCTAAGCTTAATATGCTAGAGTGAAGCACATAATTGTATCATTAACGCCATCAGGATCACTAATTTATCATATATGTCATTTTACCACCCACTCGCTAGAGTACCTTACGCGCATAGTAGAACATATCATCTACTCAGATTTGAACATACATTACTACTGTCAATACCCACTTCTAGCCAGTATGTGGAGAACCACTGTTACCTGGAAGCTGGTGTTTAGTCAAGCAGCAGAAAGCAGACTGTTGCTTCCTGACAGTGATCCAGCACAATTGCTGCAGCATGACATGGAGGAACGTAAAGGCCCCATGCCGTTGGGTAAACTGGACATACCAACCCATATTCCCCTTTTCTGACCACCTAATCTAATGAAAGACTCAACACCCATTATTATTTTTATATATTGTAATACGTAATTCTTTGGAAAGTTAAAATGATTTGGAAATAGTTAATATAAAAATATAACATGCTTTGTAACTTGTCCCTGGAAACCCCAAGGCCTTCCCCCAGAAGGCCAACACCGCACCTCCAGGCACAAGACACCAGCTCGATGGTGTCCCTCATATGATCCTTTCAGGACACCACAAAATTCATTGAGCAATCAAGTTCCAAAATCAAAACATTCCTATTTGAAAACGCCTATACCTTCCGCGGTACAATATCAGACCAAGCCACCACAAGCCCAGAAAACCTTGAACACATTATTAGCAAATCACTTTTTATATCTTTAATCAGCCATTTTACAGGGACCAAAGTTGTTTCCACCTGCGTGGATTAAGAGAATATTAGGCCACCGATCATCCCTTTTATGTCTTGAAAAATCAGGCAAGATGTTCTGTCACACAATTCCCCTTAACTCTTTCCACTGCATGTCCACTTGAGACCTTGAAAACACAAGTTGCCATCCTTGTTGTCTGACCTCTGCCCCCTGTGCAGCCCAAAAAAATGCCCAAATATTCAAACCAAAGAGCCAACCTCACCTGCAACAAAACAGACATGAAAAAAGGGAAGACAATCAGAAACACAGTTAACACCTATTAGAAGAAATGCGGCTTGATACAGCTTTGAAAGCTATCAGAACCCTCTCTACATGAGGCAAAATTTCCCAGGTTCTTTTTTGGGAACTAGACCCAATGGTGAAACACTCAACACGTGAAGAGAAGGTCTGCAAAAGGGGCCCACCATATGACCCAGGTTCACCTCCTTCCTCAATTTTTCTGCCACCACCTTAAGGTTTTCCAAAGCCAACTTGATGGGAACTTCCACTGTTTTAAAAGGGATAACAAAACCAAATTTAAAGCCCTCCCTTAATAGCCACGCAGCCTCACTATTCGTATACGGACGATGCCTCGGTTCCATCGATTCGATCATGACCAGATTTCTCTCCCTTCTTCCCTGTGTCGGCTTTACTGTGTTACATGTTACATTTGAAACAGTGGGAGAGAGGGTGGTTGTCGTATTTAGATGTGCAAGTGGCATCCCACTTGCATTGGCCTTCATTGAAGGACCAGCATATACATTTTTTTATTAAGTGAGGACGACCGCTCTCCATCTGAAGCTGAGCCTGTCCGAAAGGAAGTCTAGGTAACAAACCAAACTGGAGAAAGGTTCCGGATGTTTTTGACCCAGCATACTAGCTTAAATGGCGATAGCCTGCAACCATTTCTCTGTCACTGTTCCTCATCTGCTGCTTCATTATGCCAATCACTCATTGGCTCCTCATACCCCCCAGAATGAAATTTAAACCTCTGACTATGACCTACAGAGCCCTTAACAACTCTGCACTCCTATATCTCTATCATCCTATCCAAATCTTTGTGGCACCCAGGACTTGTCATTACCTCTTCTCATCTCCATGTTCAGGATTTCACCTGTGCTGGACCCCTTCTGTGAAATCCCCTTTCCTGACCTGTCAGACTTTCTCTCTTGTATGCAACCTTCAAAAGCTCCCTGAAAGCCCACCATTTTCAAGAAGCATATAACCTTTCCTAACACCATCCATCATCGCATCAAGCCATCTAAACAATTAACAACTTCAACAGGTCAATCAGACCCTATCAAGTCAACCAGAAGAACGGGGCCCTCTTCTTCTTTTTGTACCAGTGTGTTACTATGTGTTAAATTATTCCGTGGATTGTAACAGCGTCACAGTGTCTGCTGGCTCAATATAAATAAAAATAATAAGTAACCAACTGGAATTTTACACAGAATTTTACAACTGGAATTTTACACGGTATTAACCCAGTATTGCGCATCTGCCAACATATTCCATGGTGCTGCCTGGAAGCATCCCCCGTTGAGTTGCCGATTTTGTAGACCGCTGCCCCTTTAAAGGAGCCTGTCTGCCTTGATGACTTTGCTTCATTACGTTTACATTGCGAGTTTGTGCACTTTGAGGGGCGAGTGGCAGGGCGAGTGCAAGGAAGCAGCCAGCCCACAGAAGGTGTTCCTCGTGGCATGTAGAGGGTCATCACACCAGAGGAGAGCAGGAAAAAATAAAAAAACAAAAATGTAAGTATTACCAATGGACATGATAAAAGTGTAATTTCTGCTAGCTTTTGCTACTGTGGCTGTTTGTGCATGATAGGAGTGTCATTGCTATATTAAATATATATGATTACTAACATCAATCACACTCCTATCATGCCCAGGCAGCCAGTACATGCTGGAACCTGGGTATGCCTGGGCATGAAAGGAGTTTGATTGCTGTTAGTAATCATATATATTTAACATACCAATGACACTCCTATCATGCACAAGCAGCCATTATATGCACATAACCTACAGCCTCCCTGTGCCCTGCTCCCCCTACTTACACATCCATGCTATCACATGCATATTCATTCATAACAAACATTCATTCCCTCATTCACATATATCCATTCATACACCCTTCCCCACCCTTACCTGGACTGCAGATCTTCCGGTCCCGGTCACAGACTTACGCAGGGGTGCTGTCTACATCTGCGTAGCGCGCAATCTGTTTGAACTTCTCTTGACCTGCCCAGGGGAACAGAAACGGAGTGGAGTCATGTGAGGTGGCGGCCATTGACGTGACTCCGCTGGGTTCCTGCTTCCCCTCGACGGAGCAAGAGACGCTATTGAGCAACACAGAGGGAAGCAGCAGGGCCCCTGCGGATGATTATTTTCTGTGTTTTTTTTTTGTTTCGCCATTTTGCCAAATTAACCCTGTATTAATATGCATTATAAAGCTAAAAGGCCATATTTTCTCTCAGTGAAAAATGAGTGCGATTTACGTACACCTACATTTCTGATGAAGTGGCCCACTGCAGAAAAAACTTGGACACCCCTGGGGTATAGTTTTATATAACTGAAACTCACCTTTTGGTGTAGGTGCAGGACAGTGGTTTTTCCTGCGCAAGTTTTCAGCTTCCATGTGGCCTGGATCGGGTAGGCCATCTTTTTTTTTAAAAAAATACTGTTTTGAGGATTTCCTCAAATGGAGAGCATTGGTTTTCCTTTTTTTGTTTATTCCAGTCTGGTTTTGTTTATAAGCCCCATAATGACCTTCAGAATTCAAAACAGACTGTAAGCTAATAATGTTCTTATTTTTTATATTGACAATTTTAATAGAATAGAGAATTTGCTGGAGCTCTATAAACAATAATGTATTTTAATGTATTGACATCAGAAACAGTGGTATGGAGGATATCTAAAAAACCTATCCAGGTGACACTTTGTCATCTTCTTATTTTGTCATTTTTGTAATCTTCTTAATCCATTTAACCACAATACAAGATATTTTAGTGGATAGGAATGTGAACAAAATATACCCTAAATTATTTGTCATAGTTGATCCAAATATACACCCATAAGGCAATGGATATGAAAAGGCAAACATGTAATACCTCCACATTGGTGCTGTCAGGCAAAATACATCAATAATGAAGACAAACCATAAGCATTTTGTTCTCCAATTAAAAATGAGATATCAGAGGCAAGAAACAAAAGGTCAGATGAGCCAAACAAGGAATAACACAGTTCTTATTTGCCCAGAGAGATATATAATACAGCACACCCTAGGCTAGAGAAAAATTCTGAATATGATTATTAGTAACTGGATACCATAACTGTTTATTAAAGCGATACTAACAGCAAAATAAGATATTTCATTTGTTTTAAATTTAACAATTAATATGTACTTGAATATATACCCATGTGTTTTGCTTTCTTAAAATATATCACAAATACATTTAACCCCTTTCATGACAATAAACGTAATAAGCATTGGGCACATCCCAAATGAGGGATCTAATCTGACAGTGATGGACCTTTTGGGTGAAGAGTCTATACAACCCATGATCATGTCTCCTAGCAGGTTTCCCTGCTGCTGAATACACTGTTAGAGACAGACTGTTAGATCGCTGATGGTCATAGCAGCTTGCAGCAGTATGAGAAGGGGAGAAACAGAAAAAAAAAACTAAAAAAGTGTACAATGCTTTGTTAGCACAGTTCACTTTGGTGGCAGTGGAACAGGAGTTTCCTCGCACACTGTGTGGGCCCCACAGCAGTAAGCTGCAGGCCCACATTAAGCGGCATAGCCTCATAGATATCTACTCAGCCGGCCCACCGGGACCCCCCACCCCCTTAGGTACGCGTAGATGTCTGCGGAGCCCCAGGGATGCTTGGCTGGCCCTGGACCAGTGAATTCTGCAAGAGAGGTAATGGGGTGCATGAATGGGTAAATTAATGAATAAATTAATGCATGAATGAGTGAGTGTTTAGGGGCAGAAATGGAACAAGGAGGCTGTTTATGAGGGCAGAGGTGGCACAGGTAGGCTGTTAAAGGGCAGAGGTGGCACGGGCAGACTATTTAGGGGGCAGAGGTGGCAAAGACAGGCTGCTAAAGGGGTCGAAATGGCACAGGCAGGTTGCTAAAGAGGCAGAGGTGGCACAGGCAGGTTGTTTCAGGGGCAGACTTGGCACAGACTGTCAGGACCCGGGCGAGCAGGTCGGGTAGGAGCCCATGTGCAGGGGATACTGGGGAGTCTGTCTGTCTGTCTGTTTATGCATATTGATGGGTAGGTAGGTACAGACAGATTAGCAGGACTGAAAAACGGAATAGAAGGGAGCTGAGGCTGAGGCAGGGAAGCTGAGGCAGAGACAGGGGAGCTAAGGCAAAACCAGGGGAGCTGAGGCAGAGACAGGGGAGCTGAGGCAGGGCGGACAGCAGGTAAGTCCGCTGGCAGGGCGGATGGCAGGTACAATACAGGGCCAGGTGCACAAGCACAGGCACAGGTATAGGTATAGGCACAGGTTCAGAGCAAAGCAGTCCTACAACGTCAATGCCAAGGCCCTGACTGAAGGGCAGGTCTTTTAAAGGCAGGGCTCCAGCTGTACCTGGTAATAGGGTTCTGAGCACTCCAGAGGGAGGAAGGTGGCCACTAGTGGTAGCAGATGGATATACCACATGTATGATTAAGCCATGGTTCAGGCAGCGAAAAGTGGACCCTGACACAGACAGGTTGTTCCAGGGGCAGAGGTGGCACAGGCAGGTTGCTAAAGAGGCAGAGGTGGCACAGGCAGGTTGTTTCAAGCACAGACTTGGCACAGATAGGCTGTTCCGGCACAGAGGTGGCACAGGCAGGCTGCTAAAAGGGCAGAGGTGGCACGGCTGGCTGCAAAAGGGTTAGCGGTGGCACAGGCAGGCTGTCTTAGGGTCAGCAGTGGCACAACTGGGCTGTCTTAGGGGCAGCTGTGGCACAGGAAGGCTGTTTTAAGGGCAGTCATGGCACAGGCAGGCTGTTTTAGGGGCAGTGATTGCACAGGCAGGGTTTTTTTATGGGCAGAGGCTTACAACATCAATGTCTGGCTTAGTGCATAGTCATAGGGGTTATGATGTACCACCATCAACGTCTGGCTCAGTGTTTAGTGATAGGAGTTATGCTGTACAATATCTGTTCAGTAAATGTTATTTATTTAACCCTATTTAATTTTTTACCAGCCAATATATTTTTGTGTGTGTGTATGTGGGGGTGTCACATACATGATCCACCCCAGGTGCCGAATACTCCGAAGTATGCCCCTGCACTGGGATCTACAGCAATGAAAAAACCCTATACAAAATACCGCTCATCAATACAAAATACCGCTCATCAATACAAAAGTTTTTTAAAGGTAGGATATCCAGAGAAGGGGTCGATTCCTTGAGGGCCCAAATCTTGTTTTGAATATTGCTATAATCAGCAAATGTTGCTGAATACAAATTACTGTTTCTGTAGTTGGACATACCCTGAGGAAATACACCAACAAATCCAAAGCAGCATTACAAAGTGTTTTTGAAAAGCAGTATTTTTGCTACCAGTTACTTTGGATGCGATTATTGGGGAAATGGTTGTGTGAAATATGTCAAACCACCCTGGGTTGTCTACTATTCATTAACAAATAGTTTATGTAACATCTGTAGATCTGTAAAAGCTATGAGAGTTACAAATTCAGAATAGCTATGTCTCATTGACACTAGCTGTGTAGAATAGATAGAAGATGGGTATTCCCTCCCAAATTGCATCAGGATTTGATATACTTACTGCCTTAAGGGGGCTTGTTCTTGCGTATCGACCTGATTCACCACTAAGAACGGATAGCTGGGGAGAGAACAAAACATGGATTGACCTGTTCAAGACTGTAAGTCGAACTCCTCACTAATCCTAACTCCTGTTATCCCTGCCTCGGACCCTACCTCCCCTGGCAGTCCTGATAAGGGAAGACTCTCCCAGCTTCCCACCGCCGGGGCACAATTGCATCTTCTCTCTCTATGTACGTGTCACCCGCTCCCAGAGATCCGCTGTCCCCCGTCGTCCTGTGTCCGTCCGGCTCCTGGTTCGCCGCTACACTTACCTCGTGGCGAGGTCAGGAGAAAGCATCGGCTGGGTGCTCAGCATGGCAGTCGTGCTCCCTCTGCTGGACGCGCACGCTACTGCCGCTAGTTTTAGCAGCAGCTGCCGCGTTCTGGCAGGTAGGGGGCGTGCGTGACGTCAGCGTTGGGGGCGTGGTGGCTCCCAGCACCAAATTAAAAAATCCGGAAGTCCTGTTACCTGTACGCTGGTGTGGTTTGCTGTTTACCTGTTCAGTGGCGTTCTATGGTGAATCTGACCTTGGCTTGTCCTGACTACCCTCTGATCTGTGATTTGGCTGTGTTCATTCCTCCATGTGTATGACCTGGATCGTCTGACTACCCGCTTTGGATTTGACCAACCCGTCTTGTGTATGACCTCTGGCTCGTCTGACTCTGGGTTTGGTTTTGTTCTTCGCTATTCTCTGCACTTTTGTATCGCCTTATTTAGCGAATTGTGCCCTGACCAATTATCTCCACTTTCCCTATTCTGTGTGGATCTCTCCAGCTACACCCAGAGACTACCTCTCCATATCTACCTACTCCGTGGGCCTCCTCACTGTTGGGATCATCGAATACCTGGGGTTCCAGGTGAGTGAGTATTCCGCGGTGAGTGCTCTGGTTTATGGTAGACGTGACAGTACGGTTTTAGCATGTTCACATGAACACTAGGCCAATATGTAGGTGGTATCACAGAGCTGTTCTACTATGCGGTAGGGACCCTGCCAGGCGATCTGAAGCTTGTTCTGCCTTACTGGCTTAAGGACAAGCACTTTCTGTCCTATCTGGAATACGTGGCCCCTAGTTGACCAGTTATACGTTCAGCACTTCAGAGATTATCCTGCCCACTTGAGTTGCTTCTGCATTGAGATAGTCTCTTCTGAAGTAGGCTATTTTAAGTAGGAGTTAAAAAGAAACAGGAGTTGAAAAAGGATACTGTTATTTATACCGTTATATTTTTATTGGACTGTTTTTGTTGAACTATAGTTCTGTACTTTTAACTGTTTATTTTTGATGGGTGTTCTTGTTTAACTGTTACAGTTGGTACAAGCACCAACTAGAAATGATTCTTGTCTGGATCTGGTGATAACAAACAATCTTGATCTTTTGTCTAACATTCAAGTGGGGGAGCACTTGGTTAATAGTAATCACAATATGGTGTCTTTTGAAATAAACTCAAAAAAGAAATTGCCCATGGGGAATACTAAAACATATAATTTTAAAAAGGCCAATTTCAATAAGATAAGGGCAGCTTTACAACTTATTGACTGGCATAAACCCTTTAGGGATAAAAACACTGAGGAACAATTGAGTATTTTCAAACAAATATTAGCAGGGTACACGTCTCAGTATGTACCACTAGGAAATACATATAAAAGAAACAAATTGAAACCAATGTGGCTTAGTGGGGGCGTTAAACAGAAAATTTAAAATAAGAAAATGGCTTTTACAGCATTTAAATCAGATGAATCAGAGGCATCCTATATAAGATATAAGGAAGCCAATAAAGCAAGCAAACAGGTGATTAGATGGGCTAAACTAGAAAATGAGAGCGTGATAGCCAAAGAGAGTAAAACTAACCCCAAAAAATTCTTTAAGTACATAAATTCTATAAAAAAAAAAAAACAACAACAAATGAAAATGTAGGCTCATTAAAAACAGATGGGAGTGTTGGTTAAGGTGTCAGGGTTCAGCCCCAGCCCTGGAAACTGCCAGGCATGGCTGCCCCTTTAAGAGGTCTGCCTGGAGTTGAGCTCCTCTCCACAGCTTGCTGTCTTGTTTATTTGTGTCTGTATTTTATGTACCTTTGCCCTCTTTCCGTTATTCATCTGAGGATCTCAGCTCCTCACTCCATCCCCTGTGTTCTTTGCCTTGTTCCCTGTCCTTTGTGGCATCCTGTACCATGTTTGTATTATCTGGCTATGTATATAATCCAATGTTCTGTGTATTTCTATTCAGCTGTGTTTGGTTATGCTTACCCTGCCTCCCTCACCTGAAGCCTAGACCACTCACACCTGACCTCATGAACAGGCTTTATATCCCTGCCTCCCAGTAACAGAGGGGTGAGTTCATTAAGTTCTTTGGAGCCACAGTTCATCCTAGACTCTGGATCTGTCTATTGGATCAGCCAGCCAGCCAGCCAGCCAGCCAGCCAGCCACCTACCTACCTACCTACCTACCTACCTACCTACCTTTTTGACCTAGACTGCCTTTTGGATTTACTCTTTTGCCAGCCTGTTACCTGTTTGACCTGGACTGTCTACTGGATTTCCCCTTTTTGCTTGCTACCTGTCCCAGACCCCTTTTGGATGCTTACCTGGACTTTTCTACTTTCATACTCCCCAGCAGTCTATATACATGACATGCGTCATACTCTGCTCCTTATGGTGAGATGTCTGCTTTGCTCTGTTTAATATACCTATAACCAAACATTCCGCTTGTGTCTCATTTTTGAAGTGTGTTTCTATTGCTGTGTCCGTTCTTACACTCCTGCGCTCTGGACGTCAACATCCAGTAAGGGCTGAGATATGATGAGCCTGACATAAGGAGGACCAGGAAAAATCAGAAACTTTAAATAACTATTTTTTCTCAGTATATATTAAGGAGGAACATATGACAATGGATATACATATGACTACTGAAAAAAAAAACTTGCAGTCAAACTGTGATTGGATGGCTCAGG
Source organism: Spea multiplicata (assembly GCA_009364415.1). Classification (NCBI taxonomy): domain Eukaryota; kingdom Metazoa; phylum Chordata; class Amphibia; order Anura; family Pelobatidae; genus Spea; species Spea multiplicata. Next base: position 13,727 of record VKOC01023353.1, read on the forward strand.
ACAAATTGCTGCAGCAACTAACGAAAGTTAATGTCAACAAAGCTCTGGGGCCTGACAGTATTCTCCCATGAGTACTTAAGGAGCGGAGTCAGGAAATAAGTGAACCTCTGTTTCTAATCTTCCAGGATTCGTTTCTTTCAAGAATTGTACCAGAGGATTGGAGGAAGGCAGATGTGGTTCCTATATTCAAAAAGGGTTCAAACTCTGTGCCCGGAAATTATAGATCTGTGAGCTTAACGTCTGTGGTTGGGAAAGTATTTGATGGCTTATTAAGGAATAATATTCAGGAATTCATTTGGAAGAACAGTATTATTAGCAAAAATCATCATGGTTTTATGAAACATAGGTACTGTCAAACTAATTTAATTGCATTCTATGAAGAAGTAAGTAGAAGTGTCGATCAGGGTGTTGCAGTGGATGTAATCTACTTGGATTTTGCCAAGGCGTTTGACACGGTTCCACACAATAGGTTAGTATTCAAACTGAAAGAAATTGGCCTAGATGCAAAATCTTGTTCTTGGGTAGAACATTGGCTTAGAGGTAGAGAACAGAGAGTTGTTATAAATGGTAAATTTTCAAGCTGGTCAAAAGTGGTAAGTGGTGTCCCTCAGGGTTCTGTTCTGGGACCAATTTTATTCAACATATTTATAAATGACCTGGCAGTAGGCGTTGAAAGTCATGTTTCTGTGTTTGCAGATGACACTAAACTAGGTAAAGTAATACAGTGCGAGCAGGATATTACTGTGCTGCAGAGGGATCTAGATAGACTGGGGGACTGGGCACGCAAATGGCAGATGAAATTCAATGTAGATAAATGTAAAGTTATGCACTTCGGGGTAGCGAATGCACAAGCAACCTACACCCTAAACGGCAGTGAATTAGGGGTAACGACAAATGAGAAAGATTTGGGAATTGTTATAGAGAATAAACTAGGCAACAATGTGCAGTGTCAGTCAGCAGTTGCTAAGGCCAGTAAGGTATTGTCGTGTATAAAAAGGGGCATCAATTCGTGGGATAAAAATATAATTTTGCCTCTGTATAAATCAATGGTTAGACCACACCTTGAATATGCTGTGCAATTTTGGGCACCTATTCTAAAGAAGGATATCATAGCACTAGAAAGGGTGCAGAGGCGGGCTACAAAATTAATTAAAAGAATGGAGCACTATACTTAAAAAACAGAAAAAACACCTCCACGTGAAAATAGTGTAAAGTAAATAAAAATGAATAAATACCCCTACAGGTTCTGCTGCTCCCAAAAACAACACTCCCCACAAGTGTACGGCAACAACAATATCAATAGTTGGGGCGCATAAACATGTAGAGAGAAAAAATAAAATACAATAGTGTAATAAATTTTAAACAATGAGAGTGGTAGTGATATAATTGCACTCACAAAGGTAGTATATGTAAGAGGCACATCAAATGGAAGGTGATCTTCAAGAAATCTGGAAGTAAAAGAACCACAAATGGTGTAGTATGAATGAGCTATGTTTAATAGGATAGAGCTCGTAAACTCACAATTCAGGTGGCATAACCGGAAATGTTATGCAAATAAACGAAGTAAAAAAGTCCAAAGGGAAAAAGAAATCCAACAGTAGACCGGTCTCAACGCGTTTCGCCAAGTACAGTTGGCTTCTTCAGGAGAAAAGTCAGATAAGTAGATTCCAAATGGATCGAAGACAAACGAAATCCGTGGGTTTGTATCTTCAGGTTCCGGCTTTTAAAGTAGTTCTGAGCACGTCCTCGCGGCTCCGTGTATTGTGGATGCGTCATCGCGTAGCCGCGTATTGACGTAATTACGTCCGTATTCTTCCCGGCTCTTGTTCTCTGTCCTCCCGAGGACGTGTGAATAAAGTTCATTCAAGGCCGGCAACGAAAAATAAAAACGAACATCATATTCTTCTCTATGAGCAACTTAGGACTCAATATATAGAGAAGAGAACAAAGACCCACGGACCGAAAAAATAAATAAAAGCATTTAAATCTCAGTACAGTGAGTGTGTCTTTCTTTATATTAAAGGACTACAATATACAGGTAAGTGATAATCATCAAAAGGAGGAAAAATCATGAGAAAATAATTGCTAAAGGGAGAAAGATATCATAGGAAGGTAATATTAAAAGGAATAAAAGAAAGGTCAAGCCCAAAATGGTGAATTGGACAAATATATCCCCTGAAATGGGATAAAATCTATAAGATGTTAAAATGAATATGATGTAGAATGTCTATAAGATATAAAAAATGTATATAAAAAAGATAAATAAATGGGTGTATAAAAATATTTGTATAATAAAAGAAAAAGAAAATATAAAATAAAAATAAAAATGGATATATATACTACAATAAAATAAATGTAGTATATAAGAAAGAATGTTGTGTTGGAATAAATATAATGTTAAAAAGTCTATAATATAAAATATATAAAAATATATATGAAAAGATAAATAAATGAATATGTAAGAATATAAATGGATATGTATATAAGAAAGTAAAAAACTTAATAATAAAAACATTATAGTATTAAAAAATATATATATAAAATATATATATAAATTTATGTATATAAATTACAAAAAAGTTAATATATCCAATTCAACATTTAGACCTTCCCTTTTATACGTTTGAAATTTAAAAATCCATTCAGTCTCTTTCTTCGCTAGCATTTCTTTTATGTCTCCACCTCTCCAATGGGGGGATACCTGGTCTATTCCGATCATTTTAAACTCTGGGAGAGAGAACTCTGTACAATTTATACAGTGTCTCGGGACACTGTGTTTTACATTTTTATTTCGGATACCTCCCAGGTGTTCAAGGCCCCTAATTTTAAGTTCTCTAGATGTGCGGCCAATATACTGGATGCCGCATTTGCACTCTAAAAGGTAAATAATATTTTTTGATTTACAGTGTATGAAGTGGCGAATCTCATACTCTTTTTTTGTGATGGTACATTTAAAAGTAGTCGTCTTTTTATTTTGCATATGACATATTTTACAGAACTTGCACATTCCGCAACGAAAAAATCCAGAGGGTTTTTTAGATAAAAAATGTTCTTCACTTCTTGTTCTTGGAAGGGCACTCGGGGCCACAATATTTTTTAAATTATTTAATTTTTTATAAATAATTTTTGGTTCCTCTGGAAGATAATTTTGCAAAATGTTATCCCCCTGTAGTATGGGCCAACATTTCTTGATAGCCCGTTTAATTTGCCATGCCCTATCATTGTATTGTGTACAAAACGCAAAGTTAAAATTTAAATCCTCATTATGATGTTTATATTTATTTTGTAACAGATCACCTCTCTTCGTTTTTGTAATTTGTGAGAGACTCTCTGTTAATAACTTTTTCGGATAATTTCTCTCTTCAAATTTCTCTATTAAATTTTGACTCTGGGAGAGAAAATCTGCAAATCACACTCAAAACAATATCTACTATAGATCTCCACAAAGATACCATGTTAGAGAACCAAGGGAAAAAATTAGGACACCTACTAAAACGACTTTTAAGAGGAAATCGGATTCTTCACCTGTGAGATCCCCTATTCTTACTAGGAACAGATCTCAGGCCTCTAATGAATTTAATAAGGTTTTTTTAGCCAGGGGGCTATCCCCAAAAAGAAGGCCTTTATTGAAACATCAAATACAGGATTCACGTCGGGATTACGAATCGGAATTTCCAACGATACCCTTTTCTCCAGTAAAGAAAAGAAAAACTCTAAGGTATCAAGAGGACAGAGAGGAAAGGGAAGATCACTAGAACCTAAAAATACAAGTTCTAATAATGAAATTATTAATTTATCAGCATACCCCTTAAATCCTGCAGAATTAACTTTATTAAATAAGGGTCTTAAATTTGCCCCAAATAGGGGACCAAATAATTTTAATTTATTTTTAGATGTACAAAAATACATCAGAAAACTAACTATTAAAAAATTCTTTTTGCAAAAGGAACATGAGACAATAA
>VKOC01023354.1:0-25271 GCA_009364415.1 Spea multiplicata
AAATGCCTCACGCTCACAACACTGCACTCTGGGCAGCGCTGAGGCAGGCGGCAGCAGCAGCAGCGGCGGGGAGCAGAGGAGTCCTGGATTTCTGTCAGTCAGGGGTCCCAAGAGTTGCCGAGTGGTCGTTTTCAGCAACTGCTCAGCACCCCTTGGGCCCCCTGACTGGCAGAACTTCAGGGCCCGGTCGCAGTTGCGACCCCTGCGACCCCGGTAGTTCTGCCACTGATTCTGTAGTGGCTTTCGAATGTATTTCTTTTTTGTAGAGCATGATGGACTACAATGGGAACAGCAGTTCTGGTAAATTTATATATTCTTCACCATTCAACAATTTTTGCAACAAAAAAAAGTGTTTCATGTTATATATAATTAAAGATCTCATGTGTTGGTATTATTTACAGCTCTGCTTGAAAGGTCACTATAAGGCCAGATTCTAATCTAGACAACGTTGTAGTATTTTTAGCCAGACATAAATTAGCATAGGCCTGCAACTTGGATGGGCAACATCTAGTGGGTTTAGCTGGGAAACAAAACATAAACTGCTAGGCAACCGGCAGAAGATGAGCTTACATTTGAAGCACTGCCAAAATGTGTCAAGGAATTTCAGTCATTCTCCACCATGTTATCAAGAAAGATGTATCACTTCTTATGCCCCTTTATACTGATTTTAGTAACATTTGCTTGCTGTAAATATACAGTTAGGTCCAGAAATACACTGACACAGGGTTTGTTATTTCGGCTGTTTTTAACAAAATAAGTTTTGGGCGGTCGTCGGGCCACATAGACCTCTGCGTGGGCCCAGTGATGCTCGGATGGCCCACGGACCAGTGAAATCTGCAAGAGAGGTAAGAGGGTGCGGAAGAGTGAATGGGTGAATGAATGAGTGTTTAGGGGCAGAAGTGGCACAGCCTGCATGTCTAGAGGGGCAGAGGTGGCACAGGCAGGCTATTTCTTTCTCTGTATAAGGGGGTGGGGTTTGGCCACACCCACTCCCCTGCTTACATTCCACCTACTCCCCGCCCATTTTTCCCTGTTCCCACAAAGTTCATGCCAACTAAAGGCTGTCTCGGGCTAGCTCCACCCTTAATTGAAGCCCCCCATAAGAGGGTGTGCTCCAGGTAGCCTACCCTGGGAACTTTCCAGGTATGAGCATTACCCTATGTATTATATCGGGGCTGAACAACGCCAGTCTTCAAGGCGACAATTTTGGACATCCTAGCTTGAGCATTGACATATCAATTAAAAAAACCCAATAAACTACTTGTTTTCAGGCAAAGATCTTCAGTACTCCTGGTCTGTTTGTCATCCTCTTGGACAATAGTTGTGCACCTCTGTAACATATACGCATAGCCCTTATCAACATATACAATTTCTCTTGGTGATGCTCACAGTTGAGAAAATGGTCAATTTCTTGAAATCGTTATTCCTTAATTGGAAGAGAAGTTTATTTGGAGTTAGCCCTTCATAAACCATAATGACATCGGGAGATTAAAATATACCTATACTTTGTAGTTAAACATAAAGATGACTTCTCTTGAGCCATACACATAAGGTTAAATAATTTAATGCTACTAAGTTTCAATGGTTAAGCCCAACAATAACACAAAAGCATGAGCACATGATACCCCACATAAACCTGAAATAGAAATGTCCTTGGTCATATTACAAATGGAAATCCTTGAATACAGAGCCACGCAAGACAGCTTTTCATACTGGACATATGAGGTACAGCAAGCAAAGGACAGTCATTGTTCAGGCTGATCTCTACTCGCTTTTTCCGCCTTCCACACTGCATGCTGCTTAAGATACCGCTGTTCCTGAAATGTTTTCTGCACTTGCTGTGTGAACCCAGGGCTACCTTCTTCCAGAGCATTGATGAGCTTCAATATAAAAGGAGTGTTTTCCCTTGGCAGATAATTCTTTTTTGGTCTTACCGGGATGACAGTGTTATATTTGTGACACATGTTAATGGAATTAATTAGTGTGGCATGAGATTGAAACTCACACCAGGTCTCAGTCAGAAAATTTTCGGTGAGCAACAGAATAGTCCAAGCAGAACCATTTACTGCATTGTCCAGGGTTTTAAGAACATATCCTCCAGCGGGCAGCTCTGCAAATATGATGCCCGGTTTGATGCTAAAGTCATTTTCTAGCATGTTTTTAATTCTAAGAGCTACTGAAATATCAGCTTCAGCATGGAGGATAACAAATTTGTAAAAGACATCTTCAGTTCTGCAATCTTCCTCTGTCTCTGTTGTTTCATGTTCTCTGGGATTCTCCATTGAAAGCTTCACTGCTAGGCTCCACCTGCTGTCTTCAGTGGAGTTAACATTTTGTATTTCGGTATTCTTTTGTTTTTGACATGTTTTATATGAATATTTTCTGCATGAATGATTAATTCCCATCATGCTGCAAATACATTGTGGTCACTTTGTTTCAATGTTCCTGAAATGTAAAAAAATAATAATGACAAAATGTAAAAAAAATAGTTACAGGCATGCATGTATAAATGGGCATATCAAGTGGCATAAATCCTGCATTCCTAGTATGCTTTTTTGCTATCCTTGTGGTTGAGTGGTGCGTGATCTGTGCATTAGTTTGCATGGATCTCTTTAGCCCTGCTCCTAACCAGGTGCCTAAAATGGCCAAAGTTACCTGATTAGGACTAGGGAGACTTTTATGCCACCAGAAACACATATCTCACAAATCTCTCCCTCCCATTAGACCACCAGGCATTGCAGATCACCCAAACTCTCATTTCACTTGTATGGGAATGGGAGTCAGAACCAGGCTCCATAAACCTTTTTTTGTTTCTAGAAATGGCCCACTGTGATCCACTAGCTGATACCTTGGAGGCATTAGCAAACAACTAAAGCAGGGTGTACGGTATAGATAAACATTGCAAAATAGGCACAATACCTAAGGTAACTAAAATACACTACTGGCATCACCTAAAATTTAGCATGGACCCTAAACATCCCAACTCTAATTAGTATTAGTAAGTGATCTTTGTAATACATTTCCCATGGAACTTTGCAGTTAACAGCTGAGTGACTGCTTAGTGACAATTAATTTTATTTGTACTGGTATTAATAATACATTTTTATCACTAATTACTGCACTGGGCAGATTTAATCCCAGAGATACTGGGATAGCAATACCTATAGGAAAGACATGGATGTGAGTGAATCATGGAAGGTTGCCAAGGTTAGCCGGCATGAAGAGTGTTCCTAATGGAAATGCCATCAAGTTGTTATAAAACAAGATTACTATTTCTATAGCAGGGTAATATATTGCCTTATTAGAGTACTTTCTGGTTACATATACACAATGGCATTATTATCCCCATCAAGGTTGCCTCATGAAGTCCCAATAATACCAATAATTAAGGAGAAGAACATTTTAAATTCACGGAAAGTGCATGCTGTCTAGTTATATAACTAAACGTAATAAACTCTCATGTAACCTGTAATTAATAAAATATATATAAATATATATGTATCTAGACTGTGTGGGTAGCCTCTGACTAATATAGCTGGATGACATGTTGTCCTGCTTTCTGTACTTTGTTATATAACAATAAATCCCATTATGAAAACACACAACAATGTTTTTTTAAGCCTCAAGGTATAAATCAATTCAATCTTCAACTAAAAAAGATTAAGCAAGAACTAATTGCAAAAATAGTTTTTAAACCATTTCCCACAGCTGCGCTTCTTCTTACCTCTTTTTTGTTCTTCTGTCTTCTGTCTACATCTGCTTCTCCCCACCACCATCCATGTGGGTATATAGGGCATCAACCCATAGGCGATGCAATAATTTAGTGTATGTAGACTAAGATGATCAGATGTATATATAAATATCAATCAGACTTGTGCATTTGGATTTGTACAAATTTTAACTTTCGTTAATTCGTACAAATGTCTGAAAATGAGGAGGAATCCCAATGAAACAAATGAAAACAAAGCAGAGAGCTCTGAATTTTCATTTGCATTTTGTTGTTTATTTTCACTCTCCCTTCTCTCTCTCATTCTTACTCATTCTCTCTCACACGCTCCCTCACATTCTCTCTCAATCTCTGCTTTCTCCGCCAACCGCTTCTGTGTCCCTGTGTCTTCTGTATTCTTTGTTATATCTTCATTCTTTGTCCGCTTCTACCCACTGTCTGCTAAGCTCACCTGTCCTCCTGGATCACTTCAACAATATGGCAGAAGCATCCTGGGAGGTCTAGATAACATAGCGGATAGCGGGGATAGCAGGGAAGATGCGAACAAGAAAAGGCAAGACAAGAAGCGGGCTTGCTGCGGAAAAGGACACTGAGACACGGAAGCAGAGAAGGTAGGGAGACATTGAGAGAGTCTGAAAAAGAGTGAGAGAGTGTGAGGGAGTGAGAGAATGTTTGGGAGAGTGCGAAAGAGTGAATGAGGGTGAATAACAGCAAATTTTGTTTCAAAAAAGACCTTCACATTTCTGGAACCAAAAGGGCAGGAAGTGGAATTATAAAGAGCCAACCCCAGTGAGCTTCAGCTGCAAAAAGAGCTGGGCTGTCCTTGTATAATGTACAGTTAAATCAGTGAGCTTTCATCAAAGTTTCCTCACCTACTTATACCTCTTACACATTTTAAGTGTTTTTTTTGGGAAGGATTCTTGGAACCCAAGCAGGACATGGGTAGACATGAAGGGAATCATATTCAATACAGGCAGAGGGTTGGCAAGATGGGGTGGATGTGGATGAGAGGACAATAGGCAATACCAATCCATTTGCCTCCTGGGACTTATATAATTAGTGTTTTAGGCAAATGGAAAGGCTGCCTTATAGGAATTATTGCATTATATGGTAGGTGTCTCAAATTCTAAAATAAGCAAATAAGAAATAAGCATAGCACATAGCATTGCATACCTGGGAACCCTAACTCCCACACTCCAACGGCAGGGCTAGCCCCAGTTAGACTTAAAAGGAGTGGCAGGTGGATGCAGAGTCGACAGGGGACAGGGGAGTTGATGAAACCTCGGCAAACCTGTGTAAGACCAAATGCTGCTTCCAGACAACACCAACCTGGAGCACTGTGGAAGCAGCTCGCCCCCTGGAGTTTCCTGATAGGCTTTTGACAAATTCAGGGGTTTGTGTAAGTCATTTATGTGGACTACAAGCAGGGCCGGCCCTACAATAGGGCAGACTGGGGCAATTGCCCCAGGCGGCACTTTAGAAGGGGCGGCACTTTGCCGCCCCGAGCGTTTTTTTTTTTTAAAACGGAAGAGAGAGAGAGGGGCGCCGAGTGGTTTTCGCTTACCGACTCGGCGCCCCTCTCTCTCTTCCTCTGCCGGCGAGTCCCCTCTTCGGTTTTGGTGCCGGCTTGATAATGGTGGCGCCAGGATAGTGGCGTCAATTTCCGGCACTCAGGAATTAAGCCGCCGGTGATTGCAGAGCAGGAGAGTCGCCGCAGGACTCTTAAAGTAAAGTACGGAGGGGGGGCGTCGCGCAAGTTTACAAATGCGCCCCCCCCGCCCGCGCGGCGGGGGCGTCATTTTAAACTCCGCCCCAGCGGCGTTACGTCTTCGGCCGGCCCTGACTACAAGGCTAAATCAGGAGGACACTTGCAGAACACGCACTTCAATTTTGATGTCCCAAAGGTTTCGAACGGGTGCATCAAATCATTGTGAGAAATATATGCAGGGGCATCACCAAAATCTAATTTTATTCACTTCTCCCTCTTTCACTTTACTCCTCTATGGGCCTTCTTCTTCTCACTTCTAATATCCTTCCCTGTCATATGTCACATGATGTCTTTTTTCTCTAGGATGTCTACCCAGTTTCCTCAAATTTCTTCTCTTGCTTGTACCTGTAAATCTTTAATATTTATTTGCCAAATGGTCAAGAAACTACCGGTATTTAAATGTACCCTTGATTAATAATAACTATATTTAGAATATAGAAACTGCAAATATTGTCGAGTGAGGGATAAATATTGCTCTCCCTCCGACATACAATGTGCTCTTGATATTGGTAATGTCCGTGACAAATTATGGCTTGTACTTTCTTGTTCGTAATTGTCTTGAGCTGACATTGCTTCTCCTCTCTTCTCTTTCTCAAAGTGACAGGGCAACTTAGTCTTCTTCAGGAGGAATATTCATTAGCAGGTATGTGAACTGGGTCAAGGTAGATGCCCCCAGTAAGCTGAGAGGTCCACTTTAGTAAACCGTTGTACTCTGACACATATAACAGATCCTGGAAAGTACAACATTTTCTTCCTGTAGTTTCTACCTTAAACTTTACTTTTTTCTAACAAAATCTCAGCCTATTTCCTCCTTTAAGGTTTTTTTTAAGACAAAACACGAGTACAATAATAATGTTTCACAGTAAATGTTGCGCTGCCCCCATCAAACCTCATGCTGGTCTTTTTTAGGAAACCACAGAGCATGTAAATATATTTAATACTTACGTCTCTTGTCGGTGCTGTTCTTTCTCTCTGCGTGAAATAACGATATACGAACATTGTATGTTCTTCACAATCTATTTGGGGAAGTCATAACTCCACGTTTTTGCCTTCTGAATAAAATATTCAGCCTCATGTAAGCACAAGGAAGTGGAAATGTTGAGAAATGTATAACCACATGATTTTTAAAATGATCACATGGCCAGAATAATACGGAACTTTTTTTCTTTTGCTACAAAATTCTAAAAATACCCAGGTATTTCCTATGTAATGTGTAAAGTTTGAAAGTCCATTGTTTGCAATAATCAAAGGCTTTAATGTCTTCTATTAGGCAGTGGGAAAAATAAAAGTGACACTAAACGCAAGCTGGAGTCATAGCTGCTCTCAAATCCTACATTTAACTGTTCAGTACACTATGTACCAATGTATTGGTATTTACTGATTTTATATATACTGTATTTGCAAATTCTCTGAAAAATATCCCTCGTCTTATATTCGAGGTTGTCTTCTAATAAGACCTCAAATAGAGGTCTGACTACAAGCGCTGCAGGGGACCGGGATCCTCCACTCTGGCAGCCTCTGCTGCTGCCTGCACTTCCTTTGGGGTCATCATTGACGAAGCGTCGTCATCACATGACCTTCCAGTACTCCACCACAAAAGCCCCGGCGAAAGTGCTGGCAGCAACAGAGGTTGTCTGTGCGCATCCCGTAGATGGTGAACGTTTGTAGGATGCGTACAGACAACCTCTGCTGCTGCCTGCACTTCTGCCGGGTCTTCTATGGTGGAGCACCATCATCTGTCGGTGCTTTATAAATAAATGTGATGTAAATGTAATGCAATACCTGGGAACTTCTGGGCTCCGGCTACCTGGAGCCTTCCCTTGTGGGACGTGGCTAGGACGGCCCACTGACGTCAGCGGGCAGTCCCGTGAGTTCCCCTGATGTCAGTGGGAGCACCTCCTGACGTCAGTGGGGTGTTTAAGGGCGTGTCAAGACCCCACTCCTGCGACCCGAAGGATTCGGGTCTTGACCCAGGGAACTGGAGAAGCGGTGCTTCACTCAGCTATCTCCGGGTCAAACCCGGTTGAAGTACTGGCTACCAGCAGCGGAGGTCTGCATTGCACAAAGGTCCACCGGCTGCCCCACTAGACATCAGGGAGTCTGAACACGGGTCACAAGTAAAGGGATGCACTGGTAAGCCGGGGGGGTTAAGAGTGGCATGGGGTGGGGTTTAATGGTTTTCTAGAGGCAGAGTGGCATATAGGGGGTTAAAAAGCATATCAGGGAGGCAGAGTCCCATATAGGAGTATAAGGCATACCTGGGGGGAGGCAAATAGGGGTTTAAAATGCATGTCAGAGAGGCAGAGAGGTATATATGGGTGTATAAGGCGTATCTGGGAGGCGGAGTGGCAAATAGGGGATTAAAAGGCATATCTGGGAGGGGGAGTGGATTTTTAGGGAGACAGTATGGCATATATGGGGTATAAGGCATTTATTGGAGGCAGAGTGGCATATGAGGCATATCTGGGAGGGCAGATGTGCATAACTGGGGCAGAGTGGCAAATAAAAAGAAATAAAAACAAAAAATTATTTTTCTCAATCATAGTTTTTATTGAATATGAAAAATAGTTTACATGTGAATTAATATTTACTAGTAAAACTTTTTTCCTATTGGGACGTCTTATATTCAGGCTTTTTCTTTTTTTCCTAAAATAATATTCACATTTTGGGGGGTCATCTTATAATCAGAGTTGTCTTATAATTGAGCAAATACTGTGTATTTATATATATATATATATATAATTTGTTATTTATATAGAGCCAACAATTTACGCAAAGCTTAATACAATACATATACATTAGGTGGAGAGAGCCCTGCTCGCAAGCTTAAAATCTTGAGGGAGGGTGAATGATAAGGGGCAGCCCAAGTGAAATCTTATAGACGAGAAAAGGAAGAGGTGATAAGTGAGAGCCTTAGCTCATTGGAAGAACGTAGGGATCGAGAAGGGGACTATTTGCTTATAAGGGCAGAGATGTATGGAGGAGCAGTGTTATGGAGGGCCTTATATGTTAGTACCAGAATTTTAAATTTAATTCTAAACATGATAGGGAGCCAGTGGAGGTTTTCACAGAGTGGTGAAGCAGAAGCGGCATGCAAGGAAGATAAGCCTAGCAGCAGCATTTAGGACAGACTGCAGAAGAGACTGCAGAGGAGTCGAGACAGAGTTTTTGTGGATTCTTGAGTGAAGAATGGGCGGATGTGAGAGATGTTTTTAGGGCAGGATCTGGTGAGGGACTGAATGTTAGGGATGAAGGAAAGGTGTGAGTCAAGGATGACCCCAAGGTATCAGGCCTGGTTAGTAGGAGAGATAGTCATGTTGTTAATGGTGATAGAGAATTCAGGTAATAGAGTGGAGATGGAAGGAGGGAAGATAATGAGTTCAGTTTTAGAAAGGTTTAGTTTCAGGTAGCATGGTGACATCCATGAAGAAATAGCAGACAAGCAGTTGGTAATACGGGACATGAGAGATGGAGAGACATCAGAGGACAGGTTGATTTGGGTATCATCTGCATATAGATGATACTGAAGGCCAAATGAGTTGATTAGTTTGCCAACAGATGACGTATAAAGAGAGAACAGCAGAGGGCCAAGCAGTGTACCTTGGGGGACGGCAACCGAAAGTGGAAGGGGTGATGATGTCTTGCCAGAGAAGCTGACAGAGAAAGCCTGTAGAAGCGAGTCAAGATGAAGGTGGTGATCAACAGTATTAAAAAGCAGCAGAGAGATCCTAGAGTATTAGAAAGGAGAAGTGACCTTTTGCTTTGGCAGACAGCAAGTCATCGGAGACTTTTGTTAAAGCCGTTTCAGTAGAGTGAAGGGGCTTTAAACCAGACTGTAGAGGGTCAAGGAGTTAATTAGAGGAGAGGAAGTTAGTAAGGCAATTGTACAACATTTTGGTGAGCCTGGGCGAATTGTAACCTCAGTTTCCTGTTCGTAGCTGAAAGGAGTGGCACCCGGTGTGATCTTCTGCTGCTGTAGCCCATCTGCTTCAAGATTCAACGTTTTGTGCGTCCAGAGATGGTATTCTGCATACCTTGGTTGTAACGAATGCAAGTTAATGTGCATTTTGAATAAATAGGATCGATTTGACATTTCAACTGAATAGTTTATCTGTATAAAGACACAGATGTCTCCTGGTATTGTTTTTCTTAGTTATCTTAAGGACACAGTTTGTTTCTCTTGCTTCCTCGATTTTACGTGGGTAAAGCATGAGGATAAAGGTGGAATATTAACAGCAAACGTGTAATGCTGTAATAAAAAACACAGAACTTCTCAATCGTTTTCTGATTTAATAATAGCAGTATACCAAGATGTGCAAAGTTTGCAAAGACTAGGACTGCAGTGAGGAATTGTGGAACACTTATTTAACCCCTTCCGGACCGCCGTTTGCATACTGCGTCTTCACTTGAAGACCGCAGTATTTTTTTAAATATTTAAATTCCGTGATCGTGATTCGCTGCAAAGCGATCACATGCACGGAATTGAGGGGGAGGTGGCTGCTACTGATCGCTGGGAACACCCAGCGGTCAGTAGCAGCCGCCCCTCGCGATCCCAGCGTTCAAAGCGACGCTGGATCGCGTAAAAGCAGTGACGTACCTGGTATGTCCCGGTCTGCCGGTGACCCGTGACCCGGAAGTACCAGGTACGTTCCGGGCTTGAAAGGGTTAAAGGTTCTTTATCTGTGTAGTGTATAAATAATATGTGGCACCTCATTTGATGTATTTGACTTTAGTACCGGTATATTCAATATGTTGACAATCAGCAGCAAAAGCAAGGTCTCCTACTGCTACACAAAATTCAACTTTTTTGTATGTCTTTCCCAGTGGCAGAACTTGAGAGCTTGTTTGTTTGTTTGTTTTTTTTACATCTCCTTGTGTTTTACATCTTATTTCCCTTGTTCTATATGGCCAGCTTCTCAGATCGCTTGCCCTACCCTCCTGCTTATCAAACTTTACACAGACTTCCCACCTTTGTTGGCTCAGGAGGGTGTGATCTATTAGCTGGTGACAGCTCTCGTTTGGTGCAGGTATTAAAATAATAGGACGTTTCCAATATACTACAGTTTCTCTATGTTGTTTTGATTCAGACATTTGAAAAATGGCAGACTTCACTCATATTTGCACTCAATGAGGAGAGTTCCAAATAAATGGGATGAGACCTACCGCTTGGCAGAGCAAAACACATAATTCAATTATTTCAGAGCTGGTCCGATATATAGACCTAATGAGAAACATTTACCAGTGACTAAAGGCAGCATAGAGGTTGAATTAAATATACAACTGCTGCCATTTCAAAAAGCGCTTATGTAAGAGAAAATTGTAATATAAAGCTTAATTGAGAAAGCCAGCTGATTTATTCACTAAATGGAGAGAGTTTGCAGCTGCATTAAGCATGTCAGCTCATCAGCTTCCCTATGCTTTATGAGGAGTCAACCCCAGTGAGCTTCTTGAAATATGTCTGACCAGGTCATGCTATAATGCATGGCTACTGCAGGCAGATTTTATAAAAGCCATCTCACAAATGTTATTATACAGGGCCAGTCACTTCTTCAGGAGGGAATTTCCCTCGTTCCCCTGTTCAGTTCTTCACTGTTGGTTCTCCACATTCCGTGAATACAACTGAATCAACAGAAGTCCGTTTAATGAAAAATATCTTTTAAAATCAGATACACTGTATAAAAGTGAAATGATGTGAACTTTAGAAACTGGAAAGGACACAAAGATGTAAACACAAAAAATACATTTTTTTATTTTTTTTTTATTATTTGTAATGGTTTGCCTAACAAAAAAATACTTAAGATCTTTTCGATTTCTCAAACGTGTTGAGGAATCCAACTGACAGGCAATGTTTTAATCTTCCCACGTGTGCCCAAATCATTGTCTAATCATAATTTAAACAATTATTCTATTTTCCCCCCCCCCAGACACAGTTAAGCCAATTGTGTGTTTTTTGGCCAGGCTGACCTTTTAAGATATTGATATTCCATATAAATATATATTATAATTGGTCCGACATTGCCAAAAGACACTGAACACTGTGATCTGCACTATTTTTTTTGTAAATTGAACCTCCAAATAAACATTTTGTAATTTACAAAAAAAAACCAATTGTCTAGCAGTTTTCCTACAGAATGATTTAGAAATATGAACTCCATAAACTGCCATTGATAGCACACACATCGTGTGAGTAAGCACACACCTGGTGTCTTATACACTAAATGAAGAACTGTATATGTGATGAGGTTAAATCCAAATTATGCATGTACTTGTGACAAACTTTGGTGAATTAAATATTAAAACCTGTAGTGTTACTTTTCTAACATCCTTGTCAGCCTAAGATTTTATGTCCAGCAAAAAGATGGCCCTTAGTGCCAAATAGCTCTAACTTTTACACAGTACTTGTCACTGTGGGGTATAAAACATTGCTGTGAAACCAAAATGGAAAATAATTATTATGTTTCTATTCATAAGAGTTTCAAAAAGGTGGTAATGAACAGGAAATGGGTGCAGAAGTTAATGAGCAAAAGAAAAACTCATCACAAATGTCTCAGAGAAGGAAAATATATTAACATCAAAGTTAAATGTCTAACAAGAAATACCCCTGCTACCCAACCTCTGAACCCCCCCTTCTGAAAACATTTAAAATAAAAACGTATCCCCCCCTTCATTATTTTTTTTTCTTCCATTTTTATTATAATGTCATTTTACGGGATGGCCTTTAAAAAAGGTAAAATTTAGCTTTACCAATATATACAGTCCTTTATCTAAAGGTAGCCAGGAAAAAAAAATTGCAGTTGGGCAAACAGTGTATAACAAGATGCATCCCAGAAAAATATTGGTTATGATCCAACACGAGTAGTAGTGGTTCTTTTATCAGAAAAGAAGCTTTTAAGGAGGAAAACCTGTCCAATGCTTACAACCAACAAGATAATGGCCTCCCCTATGGACCAGTATGCTACTCTGGTGTTCAGATCTTCAGCTCGGCTGCGGCCCTGCGCCTCTCTCAGGCGGAAGTGCGTCTGGTAATCGATTATGGACTTCAAAGCTTCATGGATAGAAACACAAGCGGACTCCATCTGTACCAAAATGACACACAATGAACATAGGTATAAATTAGTAACCATACACCAATACGATACCAAGAGTTATGTATTCAGACACCATGGTTAAAAAAATGGCCTATCATAGCAACCAATGGACTTGTCCAAACAGCAGGAACATTGTGTTGGCTGCTATGGCGACCACTTTTAAAATTTGCAAGAATCACCCACTGCTCATGAAAATATCTAAATGTTGGTAAGGTCATATAAAATAATTCTCTTTTTACTTTACTCACTGTAATGAACAACACAGCAGCTTTATTCTGCTATTTTTAAAAGTGATCAGGAATAATATATGTATAACACTGAAAGTCAAATACATAAAACATTACGGGTCCTAATCAAACCTTTACAAAATGATAGTGTGTATCGTACTAACCTGAGTAAGAGCAGTAGCACGATTCTCATTGGGAAACAATGGAGGATCTTCTCCAACCTGGAAGTCAAAGTAGACCGTCTTGTGTGTGAATGTGGAAAACTCATTACTGAAACAGAATTTGTAGGTTCCATCACGGGATGCTGTGAAAGTAAAGCTGTCATACTGTTTTTTCATCTCTTTGTACAACACAATGCCATCTGGGTCCTCTAGCCGACAGTCAACATCATAATGTCCACCAGTGATCACCTGCAGATGTGAAGCAAGATTAAGAATTTAGGAGAACGACAAAACTATTCAAATGCAGGATAATAATAAAAAAAATGATGGGGCACAGATCACTTTACTGTTATTGGTCCCCACAGGTATTTTATTATAATAATAATAATAACAAACATATTTGAATAACATGTGGCTGCACGTTACATATTTTTACGGACACAATGTTGGAAAAGATAGGTTACCATAGTGATCCTTTCACAAAATGTGTTTGTTTTCATAACTTATTTTTCAGAACATATCCGCATCAATGACAAACTATTTAAAATCTGATACCCTTTATTATTAAACCAGACAATAGATTTAATTCCAATTGCAGTAGAAAAATATGTATAATACATATCAGTCAGCATTTCAATTTACTTATCCAAAACTGCTTGGCTGGAGAAGGTGATTGCCCACCCCCGAATAGAAGAAGAGACCAAAGGATAACTAACCCACATCAACCTAGCCATACGTTGGTCATGGCACTCCTGGAAGCCATCACCATAATTGGTATTGAAGCATAATATTTGACATTATAACATTATTAAGTGTTGGACTAAAATTTATACTACTCCTATCTTTAAGAAATTGAGTATGATAGGAGGTACGGTTTAACAACAATTACCGCATTGGCCCGAATATAGGCCGCACTTTTTTCCCCACACTTTAAGTCTGTAAAGTGGGGGTGCGGCCTATATTCAGGGTCTAGCGCCGGGCAGGCAGCGGGGTTAGGATACAGCTCCCCCGTAGCGGTGCAGGGGACCTGTATCCTACTCTCTGATACGCTCAGATAGCCTCCCCTGCCGGCACTTTCCACGGGGAAGTACCGGCACGAGAGGTTGTCTAAGCGCATCGCGCAGACGTTCACCGGCAGCGGCGATGCGGGTTAACAACCTCCGCTGCCGGCACGTCTGCCCGATGTGCTTTAACAATCTTCCCGGCAAGGGAGATTGTTAAAGCACATCGGGCAGACGTGCCGGAAGTTGTATACGCAATACGTATACAACTTACGGCCGCACTTCGCTGAGTGCTGCACCGGGTTGTATACGCGATTTCATACCTGGACACCTGGGTCTGCTGTGGTAAGTCGGGGGGGGGGGGACAGAGTGCAGCATATCTCGGGGGGACAGAGTGGCACATCTCGGGGGGGGGGCAGAGTGGCAGCATATCTCGAGGGGGGGCAGAGTGGCAGCATATCCATTAAAAAAACGTTTTCTTTAAAAAAGCACCAAACTTTTAGGGTGCAGCCTATATTCGGGCGCGGCCTATATCGGAGCCAATACAGTACTAAGGTTCTTGTTCTATAATGATTTCCACCACTTATAAAAAATACTATAGGAGCACACCTGCTATAATAAACAGTGGCGCATATATATATATATATACACACACACACCACATCTAATTCAGAAGTTGCAAATGGGCAGCAAAGGGACCTACAATATACAAATTATCAAGGCAAATTATATAGCAATATATAGCTATAAACCTAGTTAGACAGAGCTATGGAGTACATTACAGAATGTATACGTTCTGTACAGTTGTGAGAACAATACTTTACATATTTTGTGTATTGATGGTGCATCCTAAGCTCGTCTAGATAATAAATCTAATGTACATTTAAAAAATGTGACTCTAAAGCAGGCTGCATTTTTTTGGACATAGCATAAAGATATAACAAGGTTGTTCTGTACATGTAAAAGATCATAGGACAATTTGTTTAGCTTTATTGACATATATTAACATCATATTCCACAGTGCTCTACAATGGGTGCATTACATCAAACTCTGTTTTGCACCATAACTTTGCTGCAACTATCAGGTACCATTATCACCACCACAAGCACTCATTTTATCTTAAACTTTAATCATAGGCTAAGCAAAACCCACGAACCACTCCCCGCCACACAGGATTTAGAAGTGTATTGATTAATTAGTTGAATTTATAAGCCGATTATAATTACGTGTATTAACAAGGGATTTCCCCTACTGAAAGATAGGCAGCACACTCCGGCCATAATATACCCTTTAATGCATACGACAGCTGTCGAGCACATCTCCTTGCACTAGAGAAACTCACCTCCAGTCAGCTCCAACGCTGGCTCGGATGGGCATTGCGTGCAGGTTGTGCGTGACTTGAGCCCAATGGGAGCACAAACCACTGATTGACTGCTTCAAGCAACCAATCAATGACAAGAACAGTTGGATCAAGAAGGAGGAGGGCAGCCTCTTCTACGTCAGGTAAGAGCTTTAATTGTATTTCATTCTCTCACCGAGTACTTTAATATGCATTCTTCTTTAGGGGAGGGGGTCAAGGACATTAGACTGTTGCCAGACAGTAACAATTTAGTTAGAAAATATAAACTCCCCAGGTACTCAGCTATGTTGCAACAGTGACAACAATTAAAATGTTTTGCTGCTCAGTAGACTAATGAAAATGAGCTCAGAACAGTGTGGGAGAGGTCCTGCTCCTGGCCATGTCACAGATGACTGGACAAATAGATTTTTCCCGCCCTGACAAAGGGTACACGGGACATAAATAATCCACTGCAGCAGTTAATTTTTAATATGACTAGGCAAACGTATTTACATAAAGGCAACCCTTAGCCACTGGCCTAAAGTAAAGTGATAGTACGTAACTAAACCAGCGACTGTAGCATGGGTCTGTTTTAACAGCATTCTAACAGATTAAAAAAAAACAAAAAACTTTAGGGTTAAAATTACTGACGTTATAATCTGTCTTTGTTTCAAGCTTTTTGTGGGCATGTAATTAAAATGCAAGCTATATTTCCCATACAGCTTTAGTGAACACAAATGTGACGTCAGAACTAGAAAACCATAAAAAGTAAACAACAAAATTGTTATCTCTCACAGGACAAATGGCTTCCGGAGCCGACATGTTTGTTCTGTCCCTGATATCACAGTTCCTTTTAATTGCACTTTTTAAATGTCATTTGCTTTCCATGAAAATGCACATTAATATTACTTAAAACAAAATTAGTTGTGTGACCTTAAGCCTAAGTAAATATTCAGAAAATTGAGAATTGATCTTCTGATTCAACTGGTTTGACTGGTGGCTTAAACAGATAAATTACAACATTGAGTTTACATTAACAGTCAAACCCCACATTAGCTTGGGAGGAGACTCTGTCCACTACGTCTAAAGTGTGAAGCTCTGGATGAATGTAAAAATTGCTTCTCTGCAACAAATAATTGCTAGAGTTTTGGCAAGGAGTAATTACTAGCGCTGTGGTAAGAAAGGGAGAGACTGTAACATCAAGCAATAAGGCAATATATTCCAAAGAAATCTTTATCACAAGAACAAAGCAACCTCTCTGTTTTCTAATCACACAGAGACTTTTGTGACAGAAGTAGAAAGTAACTGGCATCTTAACAATTAATCCACAGAAAAAATGATTTCAATGATATCATTTATATTTAAGCTACTGAAACATATGTCTCAAAAATGTTCTTTTAAAATTGGCCTGGGAGAGAGAAGACCTGGGTGATCCTAGCACTCCGAGCCAAGGTGAGCTCAATGACTTTGAGAGAACTCTGTTACAGGACTCAACTAAGCCCAGGTGCTGTGCCACATACTGGCACTCAGGGTTTCACCTGCTGGACACATAAACTGACTTTGTGGCCATGAACCGGTTCTGTGCAGAACTGGCGTTATCTTTATCGCTAGGAGTTCAGTCAGGTTACATGACCCAATTTCACATTACCCAATTTCATCGCAGGTCTGCAGCAGAAGAGGCACATATCACACAATTTACACATTGGGTCAACAGCGTTCCCAAATAAATAGTAAGCAATTACAAGAACCCAAATAGAATATGAGTTGCAAAGGCCGAGCACTGTATATATTTTGTACTAGTAAGTAAATGCATATTATTGTTAGTTTGCATTCCTCTTGCTTGTAACAATGCATGTAATTTACATGAGCTTCACATCAGAATTATTAGATTGTATGTGTATTAATTAGAATATACACAGACCAACACGTGTGACAAACATTCTAAGCAAGCATACAGATTAGGGCTCCCTTTATCTAATGTATCAGTTTGCGAAATAAAAGAATATGTGAACACAAGTATAAGGATAAAGAAGATTACATGTTAATTAAATATTACTTTTTGATAACTCGGTTTGTTCTGGGACAGCACTGAATACGTAATCAGCATTCTTGCAAACTGTGTTTACTAAAGCAGTGGTACCCAACTCCAGGTATTAAGGGCCACAGCTTTTGGAAATCTCACTTTGAGCACAGGCATCGGAATAAAAAAAATTAAATCTACTTTTTCTCAGGCATGGATACACAGAATTTCCTAGCCTATCTGTGGTCTGGAGTTATGCACCCCTGTACTAAATGAATAGCTTAAGATAAATCAGGACTTCAGAATGCTCTGTTGTAACTTGCATTTTGTCAAGAAAGCCAGTGCTGCCTGCATCTATTATCTCTAAATCACAGTAGCCGCACCCTGATGCGGTAACCTACACAAAGCCACTTGTAAAAACATATTTTACAGAGGGAAGAGTGTGTTCAGTAACTTTTTTTGAATGACAATTGAACCTTCCAGCTCCCTGACATCACTATGTAGAGCTAGTCTCAAGGAGCTTCTCCAGTAAGTAGGGTGAGTTGATCCCCAGGTTAGTGAATTCACTCCATAGTTGCACCGGACCCATTTTTAAGTGTGTGTGTTTACCTGTGCAGGCTAAGTTTCAAGGCAACCTTACATTAGAATAAGTTTAATAGCCTATTTTCGAGTATGTTTCAACAAAACTTCAGCTTAAGTGGAAGTAACTTAACTAAAATGACCTAAGCCTTAACTAAGTCAAACATTGTTTAGGAGGGATATAAAGATTGACCCATGTTTCCACAATCACTTATCAGGTCTACATTACCTGGAATTCCAGTGTACACTTGGTTCCCTGAGTGATATCCTCATAGAAGCACTGCTTTGCGTTATCAGGTAACTCAAACGTGAGTTCTGAGGCCTCAGAGCATCCCAAGCACAGCAGAAGAAAACAGAGAAAAGACCAGCACCTGGCCTCATAGATCGTATGCTGCAGCATCCTCATATTTCTTCTACTGGACACTCCTCAGAGCATCAATAACTAGCTGAAATGACAAATGAGCACATTTACAACACAGAAGCATTGTAGAGCATGTATTTACAGAGGTGTGCGGATGCCTCCTAACATTCATACAATCTGCATTGTTTGGACATCACTTCCTTATAAAAAGGTTCTACACATTTTCCTTACAACCACCTTGGAAATCCATGTCTCACTAGCCAGACAGAAGCACTGACGTTATAAAAAGTAATACTGGTACTGGAGGGTAGCTTCTGTGGTAGAAGGCCATGGATACATGTGACGAGTGGCATACAATCTGCAACAATCCTAGCTTTTGTGACCCCAAAATGTAAAGTTAGGAAATAGACCAATGTATTGTGGGTCCACACAAATGTATTCACTGGACACAATACAACACGACTTTGTATCATGTTGCTTGTGATGTAGGTGGCTCAGTGTAAACATAGATTTAACACCCTATCTAAATGATTAATTGAATCTGTTATGCTATACAAGTTAACGTTGGGCTTCACATCGAATAGGACGTCAGAGACACACAATCTGCAATAATCTCCACAAATTGTATATTTTCCGTCTACACCTGCAGTGTATTATCCATTACCAAATAGCCATGAACACTTTTTTTTCTTGCCGATAAACACCCATGGTAATCCAGCGTGTATGACAGCCATAACAAGCCTCAGCTTTCACAAATGTTACGGCACACAATACACAACTAGCAATACCAGCCTGAGAACAAAAATCCTACCATGACTTAAAAATACAATATTCCACTGACGGGCGTTAAACTATAATAATCAACAAAGCGTACGACCATGTATGCATGGGAGGTCTTGGGAATTGTAGGGCCAGATTATAAGGAACAGTCAGATTTCAGTTAGAAACACTGTAGCGGTCTGCAAACAATCAGACTGTCTTTCATGAAAGTTTCCTTCAGTAGTGGTGTGCTACACCAAAGTGGAAACATACTACATATTTGCTCCAAATAATGAAGTCACTGACATCGCAGAATGTGACAGTGTCACTCAGATGATATCATCTGAAATAGGGGAGAGCAGGTATTTCCCACTATGCCCTGGCCAAATCTGACCTGCAGGATAACATATTTACCACATGTTATTCAGTTTAGTTTTACCATTATACAACTGCAGCGAGGCATTGCACATAGTAGCACAAGACTAGGAGCCCCAGGTCAGTAGCATCATATACCTGTGTATATGGAAGTGGCAGCCATTTTGCATAGAGGCCTCCTGTGTATAATCCATCACTAACTGCACTGTAATCATAAACATGCACCTGCCGGCACCATCTCGCCACAATCATCCTGCTGAAGCCATACTCCGTATCACAACAATTCCCCCTCCCCCACATTAACAAAGCACCACACAGGGCTGGGTGCAGTCCCCCGGCATCACCTACCCCTGTGTGTTGTTACTAAGTGACGGTTGGTACCCCATACACCCCAGGCTGCATGTAACCCTGGGCCCTGCATAAGCCCGACATCTTGATCACCGGCTCTATGACATAAACATGCACCTGCGAGCAGGTCCGTTTTGTGATGTCACGGCAGCGTTTGCCTCGGAACCCGAGCTCGCCCCTCATAAAATAAACCCCGCATCCTACTCACCCCGCTACAGTGTCCCGGATGTGAGATGACAGGCGGGGTCCTGCAAGCGTGGCAGAGGAGGAGAGTGACTGGAACGAAGCAAGAACTGGGAACAGGAAACCGGTAGCGCTTGACCCGGAAGTGGTTCTGTGAGTGCAGACGTGGTTGTTAGGAAGGGGGAGTGCTGATTAAGTCTTTGTGTGTTGTCAACCCATTGTGGGAGTGATATGTAATACAGCGTTAGAGAAACCACCATGTCTGTTGCTAATTACGTCCTTTTGCTATATTTGAAGGGAGGGGTAACTGTGTCCGGAACAAGTACATATAATGTCACAAAAGCCATGGCATTAGTCGCGATATAGGGCACCCGTCTGTACCCATTGGGTGACCACTTTAGCCATGTTTTCCTGGATCCATGTTCATTTCACATGTTGCTGGCCAGCACATTTTAAATTTTAAGTGCTGCCTTACAGTATATGGGATATATATATATATATACTCGCAGAGTGAGTGCTCAGTAACATATCCTACATACTATCAGCAGTATGTGAAGCATATATGTGCCCTGGAAACCATGGCTCATGGGGTCATCCTTCCTTATCCACATTAAAAAAAGGAGAAACATACACATCACACAAATGATTAATATAGAATGATTTATAGAAACTCCTCCCAAACTCTTATCAGAGCCATGTGTGATTCTTGCAAATTATTTTTTTATGAATACTGTAAAAAGGGAAAATGAGAAAACAGGGAAAAAGGGAAAATAAGAAACAGAAGTAGAAAAAATAGAGAAATACTGGAGCTGCTACCAACTCCAGAGAGCAGCTCCCTGCTGTTCAGAAGAAAGAATGTACAATTGGGATGCATTGAAGTGAGTGCTACTTTAACTAATGGACAGTGGTAGTATAAAAACAATAATTTTAATATTCAGTTTTGTTGGAAAAACATTATATAAAGAAACTGATAACAATTGTACAATTTTGTGTACTGACTCCAAAAAATGGTGGTGTAGGGGAAGCGTTTCACCAATACCGGTTAAGTGGTTGGGAATTTGGACATGAAGAGAAGTCTTGTTTAATACATATGTCTTATCATTGCATGGGTACACAACAGGTGGTGCCCCAGGATGGTCCCAATATGAAGAAAATCTGTTGGTGGAATACAGTGGAGGATGATTCCTGAGAGATGGGGGCTGGATTGCTCATAGTGTTTGCAACTGTGACAGTGCCCGGCACCCTAGGGGGCCCGGGCTACCCCTGTCACCGCCACTTTTAAAGCCACTAGCTAGGGGTTACACCTGCAATTAGCGTAGAGGTCATCAGATCTGTCACACTCCCCCCTGCACACATAGAAGCCTCGGCGGATGTGATGAGCAGCAGCAGAGGTTGTCTATGCGCATCCTGCAGACGTACATTGGCTGCCCCCACTAGGCACCAGGGAGTAATTCGTGGGGGTGTCAGAGTGGCATATCTAGTGGGGCATAAAGCATACCAGGGGGCAAAGTGACATATCCAGGGGAGCATAAAGCATATCAGGGGAGCAGAGTAAAATGCACAATAAATGTAATGCACTTGAATCAAACCCAAAACACCCCGCCTGCGATCCGTGGAAAAATTGTCTTCCACAAAACTGGTCCCTGGTGCCAAAAAGGATGGGGAGTGCTGCTCTAGATTGTAAGCAGGGCCCTCTTTACATAATGTTTCTGTTTGTCTTAGTATGTCTATTCTAGTCTTGTCATTCCCCTGAAATATGCACTCAATTGCCACTTTATTAGGTACACCTTGCAAGTACCGGGTTGAACCCCCTTTTACCTTTAGAACTGCCTTCGTTCTTCGTAGCATACTTTAAATAAGGTGCTGGAAACATTCCTCGGAGATTTTGGTCCATATGGACATGATGGCATCACGCAGTTGCTGGAGATTTGTCAGCTGCTGGTTGTACAGGATCATCAAATAATTTGAGCCAGAGAAGAAGCAAGAGCTTTGGTTTAAACCGGATCAGTTCTGGCTAGCAGGGTCTGCCATGCCTGAGCGAACTGGTCCATCAGATGATCTAGGTTTTCACTATGTGTGTCGCTGGTACTATGGTGACCCTTGGTACTGTCTCGTCAATGCTGAATTCTGGAAACCAAGAACGCGGATAGGTGACCAATGGGTTGGGCAGGAACAGAACTGATTTCTGGATAGTATGAAGAGAACACTGGAGCCATGTAGAGAAACCAGGATATCAGCCCAGCCAAAATCATAAACTAGGACGTCGGAGGTCAAATTGTAATGTGGAAGCAAAACTGAAGAACAAGCTGGGTAGAAAACCAAAGCTATGGAAAGTCAAAACAAAATTCACGGTGAGTAAGACTTGAATGAGGCCACTTACTCCCCGTAACACCAGAAGATCGGTTAATGGTGGGACGCTACCGCTAAGAGGTAAGTTCTGACAATAGGAGAGACAATGATAATGGCAGAGAGAGAAGAGGTAATAAGAGATAGGGAGAAAAGGAGAGGGGTAATAAGAAGGAACAGTGATGGGGCAAAGGGGAGATAGAGAAAGAAGAGAGTGAGAGAATAAGAGATGGGGAGAAGGGAGAAAAGGGTAGAGATTATAAAAAAAGATATAAAAGGGGATCAAAGTGAAAGAGGAGAGGTAGGGAGAAAGAGGAGATGAAGACAACAAAGGGGAAAAGGAGAGGGAAGGTAGTGTGGAGGAGGAAGAGAAATAAAGAAGAGGAGAAATTAACTGAATAGAAAGGGAAGATGTAGGGATCATGAAACAGAAAGTGGTGAAAAAGAGAATGATAAAGATAAGGGAAGAGAGAAAAGACAGAAAGAAAGAAGAGAGAGAGGGGGCGAGAGATTGAGAAAGGAAAAAGATAGAAAGGGTGAGAGTTTTTTGAAAGTATTTGTATGTCTAAGGGCAAGTAAGTGTGTGGGAATGCAATGTCTTTTGTGTAGCGGCAAGTGTGAATGTATCTAAAAGCGTGTGTGTATATGGGCAGGTAATTGATATGGCAGTGTATTTGGACAGCTTATCCATTAGGCAAAATGGTCTACTTTAAGCCCTATCAGTGTCAGTGTGTGTGATGAAGGAAAAGGAAGGTGCTAAACCCCTGAGACTCAGGAGCCTCTCAGAAAGAGTTGATATGTTTTAAGACCGTACCCATTAGTTTCCTCTGCAGCAACTAATTAAAGAAAGGGACCTGGGACCTGTAAAGCTGCATCATTGTATGGAACTGCGCTGTAAAATGAGGTAAAAACACATTTAAGGCTTCATACTATTGTTTTGGGGGGGCTGGAACATACTAGCTGTTTAGCTCTATTGTTTAGTTTGTTCTTCATCTGGGATTTTGTTCTTATGAAATGAGTCATATTATATAATGCACCTGAATTTTATTTATTATTTTCTTCATTTCGTGAGGAGAAGAAGGTCCTGCCAAGTGTTAAAGTTATCACAATATGGATAGTGTTAGAGTGAGTGTGTCTGTATATGTATATAGTAAGAGTCGGTGTATGTGTATGTTTATGTAGTATATAGTAAGAGTTGGTGTATGTGTATGTTTATGCATAGTGTTGGAGTCAGTGTGTGCGTATGTATGTATAGCGTTGGAGTTAGTGGGCGTGTGTATGCGTATGTATAGTGTTAGAGTTAGTGGGTATATTTGTAAAGTGTTGGAGTCAGTGGGTGTGTATGTGTATGTATGGTGTTTAAGAGTTAGTGTATGTGTATATATATAAGGTTAGAGTTAGTGGGTGTACTTGTATAGAAGAGTGCACCATAATGTATGATGTATAAAATTAAATTTATTCCCCAAGATTACATTTTTTGCATAGCCGATATGCTCAGGTAGCAACTAGTTCCTCAGAGAATGGAAGTAGGCAGCTGAGATGATGAAAGCTGCTGTCCGAAGATCGATGACCTGTGTCGAACACAAATCGGTGCATTTTACGGATGCACTGTCCGCTTCTGTCTTACAATGTTTACTTGGCAGTGATTTGCACTTAATTAACATATTTATCTCCTTGGTATGATCGTCCTGTTACATATATAACTCAGACCTCATGCACTACTAGCCTCTCTTACTGCTCCAGCCAAATGCTCTAACCAACTGTCAAAATCACTGTCACGGTGACTATCACCATGGCAACACCAGTGGCTAGCACCGTTTTAGTTACCAGACACCACAGTCCATGTATAGTCTTAGAGTGTGTGAGTGTATTTATTATGATTTCCACCTCTCTCAATTATGTATTGGTGTTTTTCAGGAGAAGTAGACCTTGCTTTTGTAACCACATCTATGTATAGGAACCATTATTAGAATAAAACTTAAAAAATGTGAAAATTTCTCTTTATTAAAGAAACAGCCTGTTCCATATTTTTAACAAATACTGGTATTAGAATCAGTTTGTTACCTCAAACTTTTATGTTTCATTTGGACCTACCACCCACATCCAAATTTAATAATATTTTTTTTCATTAATATACTACTGGCTTGCAAGATTTGTATAGCTCGCCGCTGGAAAACTCAGAACATTCCAACACGAGACGAAATCTTTAACCAAATTAATACTCAGGCCACTTCAGAAAGATATTTCTTTCGAAATAATCTAGTCTCTTATAACAAGATCTGGTCCAGCTGGAATCAAAATTTTTCACTTAGACTTTAAGAAATTATTTTGCAGTTGAACTTGGACAGAGTTTAACCATTCTTAATTAGCCATACGACACTACCGCCCCTTTCTTAAAGATTTAAGGTTTCACTAGAACCATCTTATCTATATTATTTATGTTTAGTCTTGTATTAAGTACAATATAAGCCAATGCATTTGTCTGTGTGTTGGAAGTTTGTTATATGTGTCTTTTAAAAGAAAAAAAATCTATTTTCTAATAAAGAGTAAAAAAAAAAAAAAATGTGAAAATTTCTCAAATATTTTGGGTGGATTCACCTGCCAAAAACTATACATTGTCAGTGCAAACAAATGAACGCTATATGGACAAAAGTATTGGGACACCTGACCATTACACCAATAGGGAGTTTTATGACATTGCATTCTAAATACATAGACATTAATATGTAGTTGGTATGACCTTTGCAGCTATAACAGCTTACACTCTTCTGGGAAGGCTTTCCACAAGATTAGCACCATGTGCCTCACTACTCAGTGACCCCGGTCTGTGACTTTACGTGGTCTTCTGCATCATGAGTGATTTGTTGCTGTACCTAAACTCTTCCACTTTCCAATAATACCACTTACTTACAGATGACAGTGGAATACCTGGCAGGCATAACATTTCACAAAATGGCTTATTGCAAAGGTGGCATCCTAACACTGAAT
>VKOC01023355.1:0-37591 GCA_009364415.1 Spea multiplicata
AAATTGAATACAAGGAATATTGTACAAAACGCATTTTGTGACATAATGTTTAACATTAAATTGATAATTTAGCTTTTTCCAGGTAATCTGGCATTTAGGAATTTCTTTTTAACTCTTGTTGGCTAAGCAACACTCATGATCCCAAAAGTATTTGGGAGATTGTTCTGGGGTTATCCACAGATAAAAATACAATAGAAACCCAAAATCAAAAGGTACCCATGGTTACATGGAGTTAAAGTGCTGTCATGTCATTGATTTATAACGTATTTGGATTACTACAAATTAAATTAGACTTGACCATAAATCATGGTCACTGTTTAGATAAAAATAGCAATGATCTAAAGAAAACAGTAAACCTGAGTGTCTGACACATGAATTCACACTGCGATATGAATCTTTAAGGTATTCGTTATATCAACAAAATATTTAAATTTTGCCATAAATTTTCTTCTTCGCATCACAAGAGATAAAGCACCATCATTAGCTATGTGTGTCTCATCCAAATGCTTATTGATGGAAGACTTAACTCATAGCATGATATGATAAGTGGTAAGCATTTCATCGTAAAACAACCTGCTTTGTTAGGTTTGTTGGCGGCCCAAAGTAGAATGTTACAAAATCAAATTTTCTATGTGTTATATGGGTATTCGCAAAAAACAAAAACATGTTTAGATGATCACTTCCCATAAAACCATTGTGCTTGCTATAGGCAAGGGTATGGAACTTAAATATTTAATTGAAACAAAGTAATAAAAATATAGTTATTTCTCTAAAGCAAAATAAAAGCCAGATGATTGTTCACGCCGGCTAGTTTCTTTGCTTGATGTAATTAGCACCATCATCTTAGTCCTATTGATATTTTACAGTAGTTTAATGTGCTCTTGATATTTGGTCTAGAGATTACATGTTTATTATAAATAGAAATTATAACTACGTCTCTACAATAAATGTTTGGATAGAATACTTGAT
Organism: Spea multiplicata; assembly: GCA_009364415.1. Classification (NCBI taxonomy): domain Eukaryota; kingdom Metazoa; phylum Chordata; class Amphibia; order Anura; family Pelobatidae; genus Spea; species Spea multiplicata. Next base: position 970 of record VKOC01023355.1, read on the forward strand.
GGTGGCAATACAGCCTTTTAAATTGTGTGCCAAGATCATATTTTTATAAATAACCCAGTGTATTAGGCAGTGCAGTAGATAGCAGAGACTCAGACTGGTGTTTTAAAAGGTTTTGTTTCTTTCAATACATAATTTTACAGTGTGGCAAAGGTACACAGGTATTTCATCACCGATAGTGCTCCATGTTTTAAAAGTAATTGTGGTATAATCATCAAAGCAAACAATATATTTATTCTACGTTTACTTTGCTCTAAATACACATCTATATGTATCTATATACATTTTCTTCTGGTATCGCAAGTACTACAAACTTTAGGCTTACTTATCTACTATCAACAAGAAAATAAAAAATATAAATCCCACTAAGAAAATGTCCTAATCTTGCAAAATGAATAAAAATACATTAAGGGCACACCCCAGCCATCATTTAGCCCATGGAACGTGGAGGTGGGCTTAGGATAATGGGGTTAAGGGACTTTGTATAAATAGGTCCCACCATTTTGTCACTGTCACTTTTAATCAGTTTTTCTTGCCAAATTCCTGTTAATATACCGTACTTATCACTATGCATTGCTGAACAGCCAGAGACTCTTTTCAGTCTAACCCCGTTACTTATCTAACCTATTGTTTAGTTATTTCTAAACTCTACATAAATGCATACACAACAAGATACAATTATAGTCATTAGCAAACTAAGTAGACGTAAACTGCTAGCCAACTAGCACATATATAGATTCATGTAATGTATAAATCATGCCATTTTTTTAAAAAAATCTTCAGTTACTGAAATAGCATATGTATTTTGCTGTCCTAAAGATCATCAGACCTTGGCATTCATTTGTAAAAACATTTTAAACCTAACATGTTACAGTTTGAATATTTTGTGATTTGCATCTCCAGAAGTATTGGACAGAATTTTTCGAAAAGCCCCAACAAGTACAGAATTTACAGAAGCTCTGTCAAGGATATCCATGTCTAAGTAGAGTTTCCAAATACTTTCACTAATCTAGACCACATGGTGTGAGAGGAAAGTAAACAGTCTAAGAGGGTTCACAACATCAATGACAACCTTTTGTACGGCACCTATGAATTCCCATTTGTACATTTTTCGGCTTCCAGTTTTCCTTCTCAATTTTGAACAGAGTAAGCATGGTTATGAACACAATTTATATATAGCTTTTAGTGCAGTATCAGTCTATGCATTCTGTTGTTATTGATTTCTTTGAGAACCGTGCTACCCTTTATAGCGTGATATAATCTCTCTACTATATTTAAAACGCCAATGTATAAATACACATACGTTTACAGGAGAAAAAAGGATGCTCGGTTATTTAAAGCTGTCCATGATATAAATATGAGTTCTTGAATATCAATGTTGAGAATGCAGACAAAGTATCTTAAGAAAAACTTGGCTGCGAAGCAGAATACTCAGCAGCATGCTACACAGTTAATAATACCTATTGGGTAACGCCTAACAGTCCTGATTTGGCCAGGATAGCCCAGGCTGTTTTTATGGGGGGGCTGCTGTGTAAGATTTTGGCTAGTATGAGTATCCCTTATACAATCACCTGACTAGTGCTATTTTGCTAATTATTTTAATTAACCCTCCATGTCTGGAGGGTGACTAGTGCTCCCTTAATCAATGTCCATGCGATATGTGTCTATATTGATAGATCAAACATAGCTTACGCTAAAAACCACAACGTATCACTCAGGATAGTCCTCCGATATATTTATTTTATACCCTTTTAGTGTTGTTGTTTACAAATGCTATGAGAAAAAATAAAGTCTATTATTATATAAGATATACCTAGTGCAAACTTGGGTATGGGCAGATTTAAGACTATTTATCCTGTTTCATGGTCTCTCTATGTCATAAAGTACATTTTATGATTTTAGAATTCATTATGTTAATCTCTACTAAAATCCTTGTATCCCCATTAATCCCAGTGGATAAAATATTTAGGTTTTAACTCGCTTTAATGTATGAGTGATTTTAGTAGCTCACCACAGACTAGACAGTAACCTGAACTCTACACTATCTTGCTGTTGATATTGGCACTCTAGCAACCAAGAAACCAAGTTGTCCAGAAAGTGTAATGCTTGATATTGTCACCATTAGTTCATATTAATGTACAGTAGTGGATTTCTCTTAAAAGTACCTAAACCTCCAGCAAACGTATATACTAGTTTTGTATGATACCACATGCAAAATAGCTCACATATTCACAAAAATTAGAGTTGTTTGCAGGTCTAAATGGCAACATTTAGGCATGTATTAAGCCAAGGCATGAGAGATCATTTAAACCTTCCATGTACTCGGACATTTGCATTCACAATATATATACTGTATAACAAAAATTGTTAAAAAAACCAAACTCAAACATCTAAAGGACCCCCTATTAACCTTAATTAAGAATGTGCTATATTAAACATGTGTGTATACTTGCTCTGTATAGTTTTTTTTTCTTCATTCTCCGTTTATTGAAATCACACAGCATAACAGTACAATGTGAAACAAGATGGTACAAAGTTGAGCAGATGATTATACAAAGTATAAGTAGCAAGTACAATAATCACATGACCAGAGGGGCAACAGTAGCATGCCTCAGCACAAGTGTCACAGGAGTACATTCATGAGAAGAACAAAAAGAGTAGAACTCCCGGAATACAAAGCAGAATCTCGATCAGCATACTGTCAGATAACAACCCACACTGTTCCACATACAAGGACAGAGGATGCAGAGTCACAGAAACCTCCACGAATGGGGTGCCAAGTAATCGGAACTCCCAGGGAGGGTGCTTCAGAGAACCAAAAAGAAAAATGTAAACAACAAACAAAAAACAACAACAAGTCGGACCCTTCGCAATCACGTTATTAAGAGAGGGGCAGAAAATAAAGAGAGACGGCCGAAATAAGTAAGAAAAGGCAGAAATTCGAAAGTCAGGTAGACACACGTATACGATATGATGTCACGAAAGTCAGGGGAGGCAACCAGAGTGACCCAAGGTAGCCACTTTAAGTCGTTTTTATAAGCTAAGCCCTTCGCGGAGGCAACTAAGTCCTCCATCTGAAATGTCATATTAACTTTGGAGAGCCAAGCCTCAACCGGAGGGGTCGAAACTGTTTTCCAGAACACCGGAATGATAGCCTTAGCGGCATTTATGAGGTGAATGGACAATGATCTCTTGTATTGGCCAAAGGAATGAGTAGAGAGGTGGAGAAGCATTGATTGTGGTGAGGGCAGGAAACCCGGGTCGTCTATCCGCTTGATAACCCTCGTTACCATGTCCCATAAAGGCCGTATCTTAGGGCATGACCACCACAAGTGCAGGTACGTACCGTCACCCACGCCGCACCTCCAACACAGAGGCGAAACAGCAGGCAAGAAATTATGGAGATCAGAGGGTACTTTATACCACCTTGTGAGTAATTTGTAGGAACACTCTTGTAGCTTACTCGACAGTACACCCTTATGTGTTGCCAATAAAACTTTACCCCAATCCTCATCCGAAAGGGAGCAATCCAAATCTCTTTCCCACAAACTAAAATAATAAGGTTTAGCATCAGTAGAAGGCGAAATCAAAATAGAATAGATCACGGAGAGAAGATGTGCCGGTTCGGAATCGCCTCTACATAGCAGTTCAAAGGGAGTCATAGGTCTCGAGAGCTGAGAAAGAGAAAAGCGTGAGAGCAGGAAACTCTTCAATTGATGGTATTGGAACGTAGCGCTAAATTTGGGAGTGGGGCCAGGAGAAAAAGAGTGAAGCGACTTAAATGAAGCTTTATCCAGAACATGTAACGCACGGATAAACAGCCTCTGAGAAGCAAAAAGCCGAGAGAGCTTGGCATGGGAAAGATGCGAGGAGAGATGAGGGTTATAAGATAAGGGATAAAGAGGGGAGGGAAAAGACACCACCACTCGCTTACGAAGAAGTTTCTTCCACACTTTAAGAGTGGGCGTGATAAGTGGGTGAGAGGGTACATTAGTAGCTCTACATTGATCGTCCAACCACGGGACAGCCGAAATGTGGTGTGTGAGAAAGGATTGCTCAATGAGCAACCATTGTTTCGGAGCATGCACGGACCATTCCACAATCCTGCGGAGGTGGGATGCCCACCAATAAAATTCAATATTTGGCAACCCCATGCCACCATTAGTTTTGTGGCGTACGAGATGGTGCATGGAAAGGCGAGGGGAGCAGTCACCCCAGACAAATCTAGAAAAGGTGAGGTGACACAATCGAAAAAAGGTTCTGGGGATGAAAATAGGGAGGGATTGGATTAAGTAAAGGAAACGAGGCAGGATATTCATCTTAATAACGCTGATACGGCCGAACCATGAGAAATGCGGGACTGACCATCTCCGCAGATCCTCAGAGACGACCGTCAACAGGGCTGAGAAATTTAATTTAAAGAGTTGGGACACATCTGGGGAAATCCAGAGACCCAAGTATTTCAGGGCCACAGCACACCAACGAAATTTGAACATACGTGAAATGAGGGACTTGTCCCGAGCGGAAATATTTACACCTAAAATTTCTGATTTCTGGATGTTGATTTTATAATGAGAAAGCACAGAGAACGCCTCCAGTTCACTAATAAGGGGGGGTATGGACGAATTCGGACTGGTGGACATACACAGCATATCATCAGCAAATATAGCTAGTTTATGACAATGTCCCTGGATAACTATCCCCTCAATGCCAGAATTGGTTCTTATCGCAGAGGCGAGCGGCTCCAGTGCCAGGATAAACAATAAGGGGGAAAGGGGGCAACCTTGTCGCGTACCGTTGTGGAGATAGAATCGGTCCGACAAGGCGCCATTCACTTTAATTTGGGCCGAGGGCATCGCATAAAGTGCAGAAACTTGATTCATGAAATTAGTACCGATGCCAATTTTGGCGAGAACTCTGAATAAATAGGGCCAGGCCACCCTATCGAATGCCTTTTCGCATCCATTGATATAAGGGTCAAGGGTAAATTGTTATGATTAGCATACGTCAAGATATTAACAATACGAATGGTGTTGTCCCTGGCTTCTCGACCCGGTACAAACCCCACCTGATCCTTGTGCACTAAACGGGGAACAAAAGCTTGAAGGCGCAACGCCATAACCTTGGCGAGGAGTTTGAGATCCGAGTTGATGAGAGAGATTGGACGGAAACTCGAACATAATTCCGGGTCCTTCCCAGGTTTGGGGACAACAGAAATGTAAGCAAGGTTGGCCTGTGGAGCTAAAGGGGAACCCGAAGCCAGGGCGTTGAAAAAAGATACTAAATGAGCCCCTAATATGGGAAAAAAAACGCTTATAATATGAGGCAGTGAAGCCATCGGGACCGGGGCATTTACCATTAGGGGTAAGTTTTAGCGCAAGTTCAACCTCCTCTAGTGAAACAGGGGCGTCCAGGACCTCCCTCTCAACCAAATCCAATTTTTGGGGCATATGAGCTGCCAGGTAGGAGTCCAATCTGGCATAATAATCCGGGACCGAGGCAACAGGGGAAGGCAGATTATATAGGCCATGATAAAAATCATAAAAACACTGAGCAATGTCCTTTGAGTCATAGTGCACGCTACCCCTCGAGTCTCTAATCTTTGGAATAAAGGTCTTAGACCGTTTAGCTCTGAGCGCCCTAGCTAACAATTTGCCCGGCTTGTCGCCTAACTCATAAAAAAGTTTTTTTGTAAATAAAAAGTTCCGTCGAATGTTCGAGTCCAAAAGGGACGCCAAACGAGCTTTAAGGGATTGAATTTGAGAGAGGAGGTCAGAGGCAAGCGTTGCCTTATGGGTTTGTTCCAGCCTATAAATTTGTTGGGTCAGGGAAATGGCCTGGAGAGTGGCTCGTTTTTTAATGGTAGAGCCCATCTTGATAAGATGCCCCCTAATAACCGATTTATGTGCCTCCCACACGGTCGGGAAGGAAACATCCTGGGTAATATTAAACGAAAAGTATTCCCGAAGGTGTGTGGAGAGGTCGGCAAAGAAAGAGGGATCATCCAAAATGTTCTCATTCAACCGCCAACACCAGGGTGAGGAGGGAGCCCCAGACAGCTTAATTATAACATTAACAGGAGCATGATCGCTAAGAAATCGAATGCCAATTTCCGAAGAGTGAAGTTGGGAAAGGTGATGATGGGAGAGGAATAAAGCGTCTATTCTAGTGTATTTATTATGCACTGAGGAAAAATAAGTATAATCCCGAGTAGTCGGGTGCATAGCCCTCCATATGTCAACCAATTGGTTACCATGCAGAGAACGTTTAACCTTTTTAATATTAGAAAAAGGTAAGTGAGAAGAGTTGGAGGAAGAGTCTAGTTTAGGGTCAAGGAGCATGTTAAGATCCCCCCCGAATAGTACAAGGCCCTCCTGAAAATCAGCCAATTTCGATATCATACGCGTGAGAAAGGTACACTGACCCCTGTTGGGCGCATAGACATTTGCCAGAGTGAATTTCTGATTACCAATATAACCCTTTAGCATAATTGCTCTACCTTCAGGGTCCCTCCAGATGTCCAAGAATTGAAACGGAATGGCTTTGTGTATCAATATAGCGACCCCCTTCGTCTTAGAGTCAGGGGAACTCGCGAAGAATGTAGTAGGAAATTGTTATTCGATAATTTAAATTCCCTGGATGCCTTAATATGCGTCTCCTGTAAGAATGCAATGTGGGTTTTGTTAGTGCGAAAGAAATGTAATAGCCTAGACCGTTGCTGAGGTTTGTTAAGTCCTCTAACGTTTAAAGAGGTAAGCTTAAATTTGTCAAGAGCCATCGTGGAACATCTGGAGGGGCAACCGGAACACAACCCCCCAAAGCAAGAGCCGACCGAAAATTAAACATAACCAACGAACCAAAATCAAAAAACAATGTGAGAACATAACAGATACGAACTCTGGATGTGCAAACATCAAGTAATGAGCACTATGACCTACACAAAGGTCGATTACCAGGCCTCCACCCCGAGAGGGAAGAGAGTCCTGAAAGCTCTGGTGAGGGCACCAGCCAGAAACCTATCCCAGGTAATACCGAGACAGGCTGCCAAATCAAACAGTCAGAAGGTAGGACCACATACACCTCGCCCGAGGTGAATATGTAAAGTGTAATGTAATTATTGTGAAAACCAAAAGAGTAAAATATAGAAAAGGGCAAGCAAACACGGACACTCGACACGGAAGAAAGGAATGCATAGTTACCACGGCCAAAGCAAACCCCGGAACATGAGTCCACGAATTTGGTATAAGACCAATAGTCGTTCGATGATCGCGTCGCCGGTAAGTCGGAGCGTTCATAGAAAAATAGTCGAAGCCGAAACTGGGACCGGAGATGTCAGCTGCAGAGAGCTCCGCAGGTGTGTCATAGAGGCACAAGGGCCTCAGGAGATTGGAGTATCGAAGTGCCGATTCCGCTTGCGACGTTGAGGACGTGGTGACCAGGCATCAGTGGTATCCAACAGCTTACTCGGAGATGTAAAAGCGGGTTCCCAGTTGTCCACCACAATCTCAGGGAGACCCAGAGCCTGCGTGAAGGAGGGGATATCAGAGGCTTGCCTGATAGAATAGGTAGTGGAATCCCTCCTCACGATCAGGCCAAATGGAAAGGCCCACTGATATGGGACACGGGCGGCACGAAGAGCCTGGGTAAGAGGCTTAAGTGCCCTACGAGCATTTAAAGTAGCAGGAGACAGGTCCTGATAGATAGAGATAGGGTGTGAGTCCCATTGCACTGGATCCATGTCTCTGTAATTTTGCAGAATGGCCGCCTTTGTGGGATAATCCTGCAAGCGGCAAATAACGTCCCTGGGGGGTAGAGAGTCTTTAGGCTTCTGCCGAAGAGCCCTATGAGCCCTATCAAACAAAATAGGCGAGCACTCACCCGGGGAGCGTCGTAAAATCTCATTGAAGATAGCTTGCAATGTCGGTATGATATCCTCGTGGGCAACAGACTCAGGGATCCCTCGAACGCGGAGATTATTCCTTCTACTACGATTGTCGAGATCATCGACTTTCCGTGTGAGTTGCGTGAGCAGATCAGCCTGTTGCTTCAGTTGGGAAGATAGAGAATCAACGGCGGAACAGACCTGTGGGTGTCTGTCCTCCAAGTGCGCCACACGGTCCCCAATATGGCGGATGTCCGAGCGAAGTTCAGTAAGGCTAGTCTGCAAGCCTTGTGTTGCTTTTTCAATAATAGCAATCAAGTCATCTTTGGTAGGTAAAGCATTAATTCTGTCTTGCCATAGCGAATCAGCCGAAGTAGCGCCCGGGGGATCCGGAACCTCTGCATCTGATAAGGACACCGCGTGGTCTGCCGGCGATGAGGCCTGGTCCTGAACCGAGTCTCGGGAGTCGTGATCAGAAACACCGTGAAAATACGAGCAAACCGAGGCAGGTAAGGATTTCTCCTTGGTCCCCGGCGTCCTGGAACGGGCAGCGAGTTTGTTGTGCTTGCCCATTTTCAGTGTAAGGGTGAAAAAAAGCTAGTGTTTCAGGCGAGGTACATGGGAGCTCAAGGACTATGCGTCCATCTTGGTCGCTAGGTGGCCACGCCCCCCCCTCTGTATAGTTTTTTATGGGTGAAAAGAAGTAGAATTTTTCCATACTAAATGATGATATATATAATTATTACTGCAAAAGAAATCCATAGATACTTGTCCTGAGAAAAACAATATAGAATTTGTACACTAAATAAGTCGCAGTTGAATAAAGACAAAGCAAAAAAAACTGCTCTGGCGCTTTAGCTCAAACAAGGTAAATAAAAACAAACCAAACTCTACTCCTGAAAATGTTAATATCATTGCCAGCATTCTACGACTCTTGAATGATATTCTTAAACACAATGGAAACAAATTTGCTTACTGATTTTCACAACAACAAACTGATTTCCTTGTTAGAATGTCTCTGCATTGGTTTTAATGAATAAAATAATTATAACTAAAATTTAATTTACCTCTTCTTGAATCTATTATGCTCTCAACATACTATCTAAGAGAAAATTATAGAAGAATAAAAAACAAACAGGGAGTTAAATATATCTTACACAAGCTATTCTGAACAGATGACATTCACGTCAGTTGTGATCTTTTCTTCTGCTGATAACATATACCAGAAGTCCACTTCCAGAAAGTGCTTCAGTAAAAGAAAGATTAAAATAAACAATACTAGATGCATCTTAAATGCTGGTTACTATCAACATGTCATAAGTGAACTATTAAATAAAAATCTCAGATGTTTGGAAATAGTGAGACTTGCACAAGATCTTTACCAGTATCATAAATTATATCTCAAGGCTTAGGTTTATTTTTGCCTGAGCAAATATGTAAGATTCTACTATGTCCTTGTGTAAACACATCATGGTGGTATATAACTAAGAATTATGGAAACTGGACTGGCTACCTGGTACACCTTTGAACCACTGGGTTAAATCCCTCAATACACTATGCTGGATATATCTGGCCGCACACTGGATGAACAGAAACATGTCACATGGGACCTCTCATATCCATTGGCCACTCTTACATCATTTGGCAGCCGCCAACATTAAAGTTCAAGGGCTACCTCGTCATCCCCAGTCTGACCCTGGAAGCAAGTCATTATATTTTGAACCATATGCTCTTTGTCACATATGAAAAGAACATTTAAAGGCACTGACATTTCAAAAAATGCCGGAATATAAAGTCCAGCAATATAAATATCATGGGGCCAATTTCTAAATCTAGCTTGTAATTAAAATGCACAAATGAGTTTATTAAATTATTTTGATATAGTTTTGATTTTTTTATCACAAACATTTCAGAACACCACTTTTGCCTGCTCCAGAGGGTAGTCACATGGAACACTGTGAGAGATATTGCCTCTTGCAAGATGAAGGCGCCCAAGAGGGTCTCTCCATCAGGAGATGTTGCTGAACACATATTGGGTGTTGTTTCACAGTAACATATACCAGGAGCTGTAAATTCATAACCAAAGTAAAATGAATATGAAAAAAACCCCTCAAAATTACATTACATTTATTTATAAAGCGCCGGCAGATTCTGCAGCACTGTTACAGTCAGTAGAACAATTTAGAAACACATACAAACTGATCCAAAGTAGAAGAGGACCCTGCTCTTGCGAGCTTACAATCTAGTCTGTAATTACTACCACAAAATTTGACAAAGGTGGTACCATGGTAGTGCATGGAAAGAGTTAAAATACTAGCATTTGAAATAACCTGAGGTGTCTAGTTTTTTCAAAATCCCAAATAGGGCATAGGGAAGGGAAAAATGTTTTGAAATAGAAATATGCTACTTGTACTTATTGCCCTATAACGTGCAAAAAAAACATTGGGTATCTCTAAACTCAAGACAATTTCTTTTTCATTAGCCTGTATAGATAAGTAAAAGAGTTTTTTCAAGTAAAAGTCAGAAAAAGTCCTCTTTTTCACCATATTTTATACTTTTATACAGTAAATTAAAGGATATGATCAAAATAATGGTATCTAAAGAAAGCCCTTCTTGTCCCGAAAAACGCAATTTATAACATCTGTGGGTTCAGTAAATGAGAGGGAAAAAAATTAAAGCTAAACATGAGTATTGTAGAAATATTAAAACGGTCATTGTCACTGAGGCTACAAAAAAAATCAGCCATTCTTACAAAGGAGTTAATTGAACAAATGATTGCCTTTACCAGAAAGCTTAAAAAGGGCTGTGGTTGGATCTTCCAGCAGGAAAATGATCCAAAACATACATCAAATTCAACACGAAAATGGTTTACTGACCATAAAATCATGGCCATCCTAGTCCCCTGACTTGAACCTAATAGAAAACCAGTTGGGTGAACTGAAGAGGAGAGTCGAAATTCGACGGGTCTGGAGAGATTTTGTATGGAGGAATGGTTTCAGATCCCTTGCCATGTATTCACGGTATTGAATAATGGGCATGTGCAAATGGACCAAAAACCATTCAGGCAATATTTTCAGTTTGTATTTGGCCCATTGGTTTTCGGGCAACAAATTATGATCCCTACCCATTCGGTTTAGGCTGAAAATTCAGGGGCATTTTTAATTTTGGAACAAAAGTTGCTGCTCAGTGCCCATATTCACACTGACTCTCTCACACTCTCATTCTAGTTCACTCTCTCACAGTCTCTAAATGTTTCCCTACCTTCTCTACTGACTACTTCTGGTGACCACTTCCGCTTCTGCATATTCTTCTTCTTCTTCTTCATCTCTTATCTTCTGTCTTTTACATTTTCTGTTCTCTTAAATCTTCTATCTCCACAGACATAAACTGGCAGGAACTTCCAACAAGAAGGATGCGCTTCCAGTGACACCCTCTTCCCAATCCTCCAATCCAGTTGAAGAGACATTAAAGTGTCCCATGTGTTCTTTGTAATGTATGGTTTAATTATATATTTAAGAATTTGTTGTGGTGTCACAATTAGAACATTACTGTGTAACTGTGTTTAATATGTTTCAGAGACGGGATAAACGTCGGAGACACATGCCAATACATAGATAGATTAATGAGAGGGCCATTGTAGTTTCAGTTTGTAGTTTCAGTTTGTTCTTCCCCACTTGACAACCTAGACCGAAATATTACTGTGGGTGTCGCTGTAAGGCAATAAGGGTCTTGACCAGAGCTGTAAAGATGCTGCTTCACTTAATCAAAATGCTAACTACGCTCTTTACTATGCTTAATGAATAAGCATTAGCGTTTTATTATTTACTCTAAAGGGTTAATCACACAAAACCAAACAGAAACAGCAGAGAGATGTAGCTTTTAGTATCCACTGCTACTGGCTTTCTTGTTATTTCAAAAATTAAGAAAATTATATTTTCCATGATTCAGAACTGTCCATGAAAAGGGGTTTAGGCATTCAACGGGAATATGAATGATGTTTCTAATGTTTCATGTAATTAAAAAGTGTTAAATATGTCAAACAAGTGGTACTTTTCCTTCAAATACTTGATCCCCTCCTTATGCTATTAAAGCAGGAGACCAAAAAAATGTCCTCTGGGTATACAGGAGCCCAAAGTGTTTGGAAGATTCCTTGCATCTCCATTGCAACTATGTTACAACTTCCATTTGTAACTTGTGGGTTAACGAGTCATATAATAAATATATGTGTGGCACAATTATTGGCACTGTGGGCCCACATTCACTCACACTCTCATTGTTGTTCACTATTGCAGGCTTTCTAAATGTTTCCCTACATTGAGGAAGAGAATGAGAGAAAGTGTGAACAAGAGAACTTGAATGAGAGAGCATGTGCAAGTAAATGAGTGACAACAAATTTTGTTTCAGAATGTAAAAGGCCTTCCGAACTTTGTCTGAACCGAAAAGGGCAAAAACTAAATTTGTTGTCAGGGAAAAATGGAACAAAAACTAAAATAAAAATTTGTCTGAATCATTCTTGGTCCATTTCCAGAAGTCTAGTTAACACTTCCCCACACTTAAGTAAGTATCTATAGCTCCTTCTCCCTTCCCAAGCCCTCATCTTGCTAACATCTGCCAACTATGGCAAACAGCACCTATAGGGTCTGCCAGTCTCTGCCATAAAGCCCTTTCCAAGGTCATTCTGGATTGTTGCAGAAGACACTTATCCGAGTTATACCTTCACAATCCAGCAATATTGCTGGAAACCCAATTCAAATATTGCTCCATCACCCATCTTACAATCCACGATTCTTTAGATAAACTTGGGTTTCTCCTCCAAGACCAAACAGGAAGTTTTAACTTGTTTTGTGTTTTCAGGCAGAAACTGTTTTGCTAGACTGCACATGTGCCTCCATTACAGGTTACTTACAATTCTGCTTTTATTACATAAGGTTATTGTCACTATTTTGCGAGCAGAGCAAGAATTTAAAATATGTGATGCAACATTGGGATAGGAAAAGAAAATAATAATAAAAAATATATTAAAACCAAATAAAACCACAATAAATGTAATGTCCAGTAATTGTAGGTTTGAGGTAATAGGATGTGAGAGTTCATTTTTAAAAACACATGTGACACAGATTTTTATTCTATCATAGATACCAGACATGGGAAGCCGGTCATTCCTACACCTAAAACAAAAATGTAAGGTATATTTTAAGAAGGGATGAGAAAAAACACTTCATTCTGTCTCTTTGAAAAACTGATGATCTGTTGAGCTTCAGCAAATCAGGATTTTGAAAGTATTACTGATGCAATGCCCAGTAAGGAAAGCAATCCTTTGTTCATTCCTATCACTGTCTGCAACTCTACATGCCATTTTGTAGTTTACAGAATGTGTTACCACACTAAATAGGGTCTTAGCAAGAGTCTTCCCATTTTCAATAATATACTGATGTTTTTTAGGCATCTATTTTGATTCAACCCACAGAACTTGGAAATATAAGTGTTATTTCGGCAACCTTAGGCTCAGCAATTGTGTATGAGCCGAGCGGGATTCTCCCCTTGGATGCTGAACATGTAAGCAACATACTACCAAAGGAAGAAGTAGTTTTAGCTCATTTGCCTTTTTCCATTAGCCTGCTCTGGCTGTCACAGTGATGTTCCCTGATGGATTTTATAGTTAGAATGCATTTTAATTGTTAAGGAAATGTATTGCTAAAGTAAAAGAAATAGTAATTATAAACAGTTGCCATTTTTGAACAATGCAAAAAATTGGCAAGTTTGCGTCCAGTTGTGCTTAAAATTGTGATTGCAATTAAAACAATGAGGGAAAATACATTGTTATACATTTTTTCATACTATACAGGAAAAGGATGCGAAAACTTTGCCTGTCTGGTAATTAATGATAGAATCCTATAAACAGCAACCTATTCTGCATTCTCCAGGAGAACGAAAGAGGGATAGGTAATGTATGCCATTTTAGCTGCTCCTCAAAAGTGTATCAATAGCATTAGAATCATAATACTGAATTCTCACATTCTTTCAAAAAAAAATATTGGCAGGCATCTCTGCTGAGTAGCGCTTGTAAAAGAGCTTCGGAAACGGTGCTTGCACATGGCAAGGATAATTACTATCAGACGCTCCTCAATTACCTGGAATTCTAATTCTGTTCTCAGTATATGTGTATTATCCCCAGCTGTCAAATTCTAGAAATACATCTACTAAACTGCTGGCTTCCCAGCAGCCATTTATTTACTAATAGTACATGTCAGTTCCTTTTATTTTAGACATATGTTTATATATTTATTTATCCAAATGTGATATTTGACTGTTATTTTATATTTTGTAGATAATGTCTAAAACTATTTGCACTTTTTTTTAAAGAATCTTCCATTATTTACTTAAGTCAGCAGTGCTAAATTTGACATTAATTTAATTTCTGTAAAGAAGATGATCTTGGAAATTAAAGTGCAAAATGAATATTAGTTACAAAACCTATTTATTCATTTGGCGATGAATTTAAAGTTTCTGATTGAAGTTGAGCCATACTTACAAAGAATATTTCTATGGCAAACATTCAAATGGGGAGCAGAACTACTGTACCACTGTGCTGATGTTAATTGTTCCATATATTGTTTTAAAGTTAATTATGATGCAAAGTCTTGTCACCATAGCAACCATTCGAATGGCCCTGCTGTGTGGGCTATTCCATTGGTTGCTAAGGGATTAGCTGGTTTCAAACCTTATACAAATGACTTTGCAGTAGAATTGCTCTTTCTAAATATAGTCTGAAATAATTAAATTTAACACATTTTTATGTGTTTTAAATCATTTTGGAAAAAAAAATCACAATTATTTTAGCACAGTTGGTTTTCCTCTCCTGCTGATGGGAAAAACAAGAAGAAAAACACATAGACATTCGTAGCATCAGAATTGTTGTCAAATCAAGTTTATTTTGATTTTTCATACAGGCTATTTCTATAAGACAGTCTGAAACCTATTGTAAAACATATTTACTTTAAACTATCTCTCACATTAATAACAATGAATAAAATGCATAAAAAACGCAGCTATTGAGAACAGCTCTGGAATTTAGAATTGATGCAGGGGCTACATAATGGTGCATGTAATGGTCACAGAATATAGGTAGCTAGTTTTAGTGCAATAAGCACATATCTTACTGGAAAGGCTTCCTTAAAAGTGTATAGGAGCACAGTAGAGCACATAGCGTAGGGTGCAGTTTGTAAGTCTGGAAATTCATTAGAATACAGAGTTGTGGGTTTGTGATAAAGGGGTGTTTGGCTCTAGAGTTTAAGTCGTAGCCCATGATTCAGCATCAATAAGGGGCTTTATTTGGTATGGAATGTAATTTGCATAAATAGTGCCCTCCGGGTCGCGGGGTCTTGACACGCCCTGCTCCCCGCCCATTTCCCCATTAAATTGGGGGTGTTTCCCATGATGTCAGCGGGAACGCCCACTGACATCAGTGGGAATGCCCCCGATGTCAGCAGCAATGCCCACTTATGTCAGTGGGCAGTCCTAGCCACGTCCCGCAAGGGAAGGCTCCAGGTAGCCGGAGCTAAGAAGCTCCCAGGTATGCTTATCATGTACCAGATCCCTGGTAAGTGGCAAGATTACCCCTTGATCTTTTCTTCAAAAAATAAACAAAAATAATCTGCTCTCATGGATATCAAACAACTGCAAACACAGCAGGATATTACTTTGTGAGCAGGATATTACTTTGCTGGAGAGGGATTTAGGTAGACTGGGGGACTGGGCACACAAATGGCAGATGAAATTTAATGTAGATAAATGTAAAGTTATGCACTTTTGGATAAGGAATGCACAAGCAACTCACACCCTAAATGGTGGTGAATTAGGGATAACAACAAATGAGAAGGATTTGGGAATTGTTATAGACAACAAACTAGGAAACAATGAGCAATGTCAGTCAGCAGTTGCTAAGCCCAGTAAGGTATTGTCGTGTATGAAAAGGGGCATCAATTTGCTTGATAAAAATATAATTTTACCTCTTTATAAATCAATAGTAAGTCCGCACCATGAATATGCTGTGCAATTTTGAGCACCTATTCTAAAGAAGGTTATTATAGCACTGGAAAAGGTGCAGAGACGGGCTACATAATTAATAAAATGAATAGAACACTTTAGTTACGAAGAAATGTTAACTAATTTAAATCTGTTTAGTTTAGTTTAGTTTAGAAAAACGGTGCCTCAGAGGGGATATGATAGCATTATATAAATATATTCAGGCCAATACAAACCATTGTCTGGAAACCTATTCGTAAACAGGACTATGCATAGGACAATTAGTCTAAGGCAAATGAAAGGGTTTTTTTTTTACAGTAAGGACAATAATGATGTGGAATTCTCTGCCTGCATAGGTAGTTTTATCAGTCTGTACAGACATTTAAACAGCAACTGGATGAATACTTAATAGATATCATTTTAAATTATGGTTAAACAGCTTCTTGATCTGACTGACATTCTGGGGTCAAGAAGGATCTTTTCCCTAGTTTGTTGCAAAATTGGAAAGACCCACAAGCTGGGGGTTTTGCCTTCTTTTGGATTAACAGCAAGCAATTAAAAGATATGGGAAAGGCTGAACTGGATGGGCACATGTCTTTTTTCAGCCTAGGTAACTATGTAACAACACAGGTTTATGAAAAAAAATTGCTAAATACATGTGTGGCACAATTATTGGCACCCATTTAGGCAATACTTTTTTAAAAGACCAAAGGATTACACAATAAAGACAATATTTCACAGCATTATATGCTCATATTTACCAAGGGTACCAATATTAGTGGATGGCACTCTACATTGAATACTAGAAGAACATATCTAATCCCATAAGTATAATTATTTGTGCACCATTGTTTGTTGTAATGGTTACCATTATTTAACTGTGTGCAATATGAATACATAATTTTGTTTTCAGGTTGGTAAAAAATATTATTTACTTTGAAATGAAGGACAATATGCTCTTGAATTAACATTTTCATAAATAGGTAAAGAATGACATTTTTGTTTTTGTGTGATGGCTTTCTATATCTTTATCAGTGACTTTGAGGCTAATTGATAGCTAATGGGGTCTATACACTAAACTGCAAGTACATGCTAGTCAGCTAAAAGTGCCAGTGCAAACTTACATGTCTAACTTGCAAATTTACCAACAAGACTTGTGCATTTGAATTTGTATGAATTCCACCTTTTTTTTTTCTTCTTTCTTTTCCCTGGTGTCTTGTCTGTGTGTTTGTCTCCTTCTTTTCCCTCTTGCTGTTCCCTCTAGTTTCTTACCTTGATTCCTTTTTCCCTCCCGGGTGGGTGGTGGGGGGGTCTACTTGTCCGGTGTACTATACCTTATCACGCCACCTTTATTTACTTGGACGCCACCGTTTCTTGTTTGCTCATATCTGATAAGATTGATTGTTATTCTCACTCTGTGTCTACATGGCTGTCCAGATGCCGGTGTTCCATTTGATTCTGTACTGCCTTTGCCGCCCTTTCTTGATTGCTCATGTGTGATACGACGTATTGTTATTCTCACTCTGTAAGGACTGCTGTGTCTACATGGTGTTATATTTGCTTCTGTAATGCCTTTGCCCGTTGCATCGGGTATTCCCGCCTAGTTTTATCTCCTTGTGTCCTCCTCCCGCCCGTCCTCTCCGCCTGTTCACCTTTTCCCTGTTTCCCTTTTTCCCGTCTCCCTTTTTCCCTGTCCTCCTGTTGTTCCTTGAAAACTAATAAAAATTATATTTACAAAAAAAAAGAATTCCAACTTTAACAAAGGCCAGACCCCCCATGTGACAGATGAAAACAAAGCAAGAAACCTAGGAATTTTGGTCTGAAATTCCATTGCTTCTTCCCTCCCACTCTGTCATCTGAATGTCTCCCTACCTTCTCTGTCGACCACTTCCTCTTCTGTGTCTCACAGCTCTGCTTCCATGTACATTTTCTTGTTCTTCTCTCTTCTTTCTTCTCTCTTCGTCCACATCTCCATGGACATAACCTCTTGGCGAACGTCCGCCAAAATAGCGGTGCTTCCCTTGACGTCCTCTTCCCATGATTTGACTTATTTATTTATATATATTTAAAATGCGTCAATGCCATAGTTGGATGCTAAGTCAATGTGTAGTTTTTAAGCCCACACAAGCCCCTGGGTATGACATACAAGCATGAAAAGGGTCTTAGTCTGTATCTATTCAGGCAGGGTGCCCTTGCCCTCAATTACCTGTTTCTATCTTGTTTATGTTACCAAAACTGCAAACTGTGAACAGATGCAGATCAACTAATTATTACGAAATATGTATAGGTATGTCTTGCCCCCAAAACCATCCCATCAACCCACTACTTTAGGTTACTGGCATTTAAGTGGAGAGGGGTCCAGGGTGGGCGCAGATTGAAGAAAAAGGAGAAAAAGTGGAGAGAACAGGTACTGTTGTCCTACATTTCTTTAACTCATATAGCTGTAGGAAGCCCATAGATGAATCAGCAGCTCCTATAAGATCACTGGGATTATCACATAGTCTCCCACCTATGGAGAGAGACCACATTTTCACGACAGTAGATCATACCAAATATCCAGGGGTGGAGGAGCACCAGGCGTATCTGATGTCCATTCAGGGGACCCACATCTTAATATATCAGTCTGTTGTGTATTTGATCTGTAAGTTTGCCATGTGGATAATGTGCCAGCTATGAAAGCATGTAGGCAGATATACACCCGTGATTACAGTTCTTACCCCAGAGTTAATGGCTGAAGTCCAAGTGAGATATTGGAGCTATAAGGAGTATAGGAATCTGTAGCAGGTGTACCTATGACAAGAAGAATCAACGAAGCAGAGTCGATGTTCCAATAAGACTTCTTCTAAAGATACACAGGCTTCTGTGGTTAAGTCAGGTTAAATCACAGGATATCAGGAGCCAAATTACAATGCCGTACTGTAAGGTCATAACAGTCTTAGTTTAATGTAAAGGCACCTAACAAACAGGGGAGTGTCTAGATATAGGCCTGGTCATTAGGTCAGGTGTGAGTGACATAGGCTTCAGGTGGCGGAGGCATAGATATAACATAACCAAACAAAGCTGAACATAAATACACAGAACATGGATTCAATACATAGCAAACGAAGGGTTAAACTTGAAACATCCTGCAGCCAGGATAGAATCCTGACAATTCCCCAGTAAAAATTACCTAAAAATGTAACAAAAGTGCTTTTTACTGTTCTGTTGTTCAGTAAATAATGTATCACTGTACATTTTTGATCATCAAATTTGAATCTATGATTGGAGCAAAATGCACCAACCATTAACAAATAAATGTTCCAGTATGTTAATTTACAATGATTTTCCATTATGGGAAACAGGGAAAAACATGTCTTGTAAAAAAGCAAATAGCTAAAAGAAGCATTTCCCTATGATTTACAACAAGCTCTTTTAATGCAAATGATTTACCAGAAAGGGCCCCCCTGGACGGTCAGGAAGGGGGAACATGACTGCTGTCCCCCTGCCTGGGGTCAGTATTCATGTGGTTCAGGATCATGGAATGCTAGGAAGGGTATTTAATGTATGAAGATAAAATAAACCTAAATTGTTATTACTCTAATGTCTGCCTGTCGGTAACACGAGCTGGCTTTATGTTATGGTTACAATGTGCTGCATGGGATAACCTTTTCATGTGGGCATCTTGGGTCTAAGCTAAGTATTTTTTTAATGTGGTGTCATGGATGCTAGGAAGGGTATTTAATGTATGAAGATAAAATAAACCTAAATTGTTATTACTTAGTCTCACAAGCCTTTGTTATAACTGCTGGGATAACCTTTTCACATCTGGAACTATAATCATTTACATTGCCACCATTCTATTGCAGCCCCATACGGCTGTGGAATAGTTAATGGTACTTGAACTTTACAAGCATAGAAGGACATTGAGTGCCTGAGGCCTACGGTTTATGGCATGTCTTCAGCCGTGCCTGTTCCAGTCATATAGACCAAGAGGTTTATTCATTAAAACAATGACTTTCACACATGTTATCAACTGCAAGTTCAGGTTTTCATACTCGGTTTGACTAATTTTCGAAGCATGTGAGCAATGTTTGTTTGAAGAACCAACTGGTAGAAGTAATGATTTACCCAAAGTGAATCATTATTCAGTCAGGTTTGTACTCATGATGGATATCTGACAAGGAAACCTGTTCCTCAGCAAACATTTTCCTAAATCCCGAAACGTAGCTTTTAGCTCTGCATTAGGAACTATTACATTTTAAAGTGAATGTTACTTTTATGTTTGTTTTTGTGTACCTGATATTTTAAGAATGGGATTATAGTACGTGACATAATATATTAGTATTTATTTGTGTGAAGTATTACTGTTACAGCATTACTGTTATGGTGTGAGGATGTACAAATTTCAGTTTTTGTAGATTTTTTTTAAAAAAATTGTCATCATTATGATGTGTCTACTAGATACCTCTAATTGTATTATAAAATAATGCCAGGTAGGCATAGTGCTCGCAGTTGTTCCAAGTGAGCCTGTATCTGTTCATCGGCCAGCTTAGTTCAGGGATAATTTGACTGACCACACATGCAGCCAAGGGCATGCCCTTTGAAAAGTTGTGTTTCCTCACCTGAAACCTACAAAAATTATTAAAAAAAAAACCATCACTGCCCTTGAGATATACATATAAAAAAATATTAATCAAGGGCGGCTACAATTGCCTTTGAAATATACATACACGCTATCATTCAAAAGTTAGTGGTCACTGTAAAAATAAGGACATTTTTAGCTGTGCTAAAATACCGGTAATTGCAAAAGTAATTTTCTGATGAACAATTAGCCTCTTAAACTTCGATTAGCTGACAGATTGTGCCATTGAAACACAGGCATGATGGTTGCTGATAAATGGCCTATGTACCCCTATGAAGATATTATCTTAAAACAACAATGTCTGCATATTTTAAAAAATAAAATGATATATATATATATATTAGACTTGTGCAAATTGACCAAAAATGATTATTGTTTTGTTTTTGGTCCATTCGGTTTTGGACAACAATTTGTGTTTCCTGCCATTTTTGTTTAGATGAAATGAGAGCTTGTTCCATTCAGAAACCAAATTTGTTGTCACCCTCATTCACTCTCTCATGCTCTCACACAATGTGGAAAAAGATTGATATTTTTTGTGACATAGGGACATTTGATTTTTCTTTAGTTAAGTGTTCAGGGCCTGGGCCCTAACATGATTTTTTGACCTTTTTGGAACCGCATATGGGATGTAACCGATGGAATTGGAACTGTGTTACTAGAACTGTTATTTATTTCCACATAGCATTTTCGCTTTTCTCGAAACTGTATACATCTGTGACAACTAAGTGGTTAAATAACAGAGGCTGATGTGACTAGAGGTGGAAAAACCTGTAGCAGAAGTGAAGGGGGAGCAGATGTTAATCTCCAAGTCAATGAAGCTTTGTCTGATTTTTCCTGTTACCTCTGTGTAGGCTGAGTTCATTATTTCTCAATTATTTACAATTTGCAGAATCTAGAGTATTTCCTTTACCCTCATTTTACCATGTAATTTTCAGAGACAAACTTACAAGAAAAGGGATAAAGAAATAATTTGAGTGCATGCAGGATTCTGTTTTAAATTTTTACAATCTTTTTAAAATTGCGTGCACAATATCTCAGGGCTAAAAATGACTGCTCTATACCTAATAATTTCCCTTTGTCAAGACAGTTAAATCAACCCTTTTCCCTCTATTTATAGTGGTCATACAATCTGCATATTATTATATATCTTCAATCAGTTGAAAATGATTCAGTTGAAGAGAATGGAAATTGGTAGAATTACAAACGGGTAGTGGAAAATCCACATACATTTTTAGTAAAAAGCATTTTAAAAATAAGATCAAATTGTGATCATGTTGAGTGCAGGTAAGCAGTCAAGGGCCAAAGCCTGTATTTTTCTTCATCACCTGATTCTGTAGACACTTACTATAGAAAACACACCTACAAAATAAATGGTCATAAAACAAATGCAACAACATTATAATAATAATTTTGTCAGCCAAAGACATTCCCATGCATAGGTCAGCCAACCCCTTGCTATATCTCTGTGCTGGTGACTTCTCTGGCAGAGATTTCTACAATACCTGGTTGTCTTCACACCGTTTAAAGTTTTATTCACTTGAGTGCCAGCTGCATAGGAGATACATAGCAGGCAAACTGGGCTCAGGAGGCAAGCTACACATTTCCACTTTTCTCAAGTGTGGTGATCTTTACAGGTTACTTTAATCTGACATCAGCCCATGCCGCATGCAGCGTTATTTGGTTCTGTACTGCCTTGGCAACTAATGCTGTCTCTGCTTTCTTCCACACCCGGAAGCAGATTTGGTCCCCTGAGTCAAGAGCCCTAGTTATGATTTGGGAAACCCTCATGTGTTTTTGGGGAGAAACGCAGGGGAGTTGGATCCTCCTCTCCTCCCTGCTGACACTTCCTCTGGTGCTTCTATGACCCGGCCTGACATGACCTTCTGGTGCTCTATCATAGAAGCCCCAGCGGAAGTGGTGGGCAGTGGCGGAGGTTGTCTATGCGCATAGTGCAGGTGTCCACCGGCTGCCCCCACTCAAAATGCACTGGTAAGTCTGGGGGCAGAGTGGCATATAGGGGGTATAAGGCATTTCTGGGGGAAGAGTGGCATATCAGTAAGGCAGAGTGGCATATAGGGTATATAAGGTATATCTGGGGGTAGAGTGGCATATAGGGCTATATAAGGCATATCAGGGAGGCAGAGTGACATATAGGGGGTATAAGGCATTTCTGGGGCAGAGTGACATATAAGGCAAGCCTGGGCCAGATGTGCATAACTATGGGCAGATTGACAAATAAAAGGAAATAAAAACAAAAATGCATTTTTCTCAAGCATAGTTGTTATTAAATATGAAAAAATAGTTTACATGTAAATGAATATATACTAGTAAAACTTTTTTCTATAGGGTATTCTCTCTTTTCTTCCTAACTTAATATTCAAATTTTGAGAAAATACAGTATTACAGATTTATCTAAGTCTAGCTTCAATGTAAACTGGCCGAGTAATCTACTAAATGTCTGTACCTTCTCATAGATAGTGGATTCTTTTCATATGCTAAGTGATTATTGGCAGTCAGGAGACCATTTCTTCCATGGTCATATCCAAAGCAAGGTCCATAAAGGACATGGTTTACCAAGTTTGGTGTGGAAGAACCTGACTGGCCCACACAGAGCCCTGACCTCAACCCCATGAAACAATTTTGAGATGAACTGGAACAGAGATTGCAAGGCAGGCCTTCTCATCCAACATCAGTGCCTGACCTCACAAATACTCTACGGGTGAATGGGCAAAACATTCCCACAGAAATGCTCCAAAATCTTGTAGAAATCATTCCTGGAAGAGTGGAAGCTGTTATCGCTGCAAAAGGGGGACCAACTACATACTAATGTCTATGTATTTAGAATATGATGTCATAAAAGTCCCTGTTGGTGTAATGATCAGGTGTCCCAATACTTGTGTCCATATAGTGTCCTGTACATACTCGCTACTTTGGCCTAGCGGCCAGCAAAACATTATATGGTCATATAGTGTGACAAAATCCCCAATATTTATGTCTTCTTTTTTTAATGGTATTCTCTGGAAATGGGCCAAAATATTTGCTTTCTTTTGTGTTCTTATTGATCATTATTATTCTAGCAGCATCCCAGGAATCTGAATTTGCATGCCTTTTATGGTTTTTAGGCTGCACGCTCCCATTTCTATATATTAACAGTGCCAGTTTTTATATGCCTTACCAGAATCACAAAAGTAAATGACAGTTTTATCTGCCATATTCTGCTTTGCCAAGCTTAAAATAATGTGCTCCCACCACCTTTGACTCATTGATTCATAGAATGAATCATTCTGTTGAGTAAAATGTTCCCTTCAGGATATTTGTCATATAATGACATGATATAATGTAGTACCCTGCTCTTTCAAGATGATGTTTTTTGAATGGTGTAAAAAAATAAAAACAACAATAAGCAAATGCCTCAGGCATTGAAATAATAGAATTCCTTATATATGTGTAAGCACTTTTACTCAACATATTGGCTTATGTTTAACAACGTCTAGTCAAAGGTTTTATAACATTATGCCCACACTTTCTTTATTGTTAATGCCAGTTATCTTAGTTGTGTATAATTGTGATGTACAGATTAAACAGTCTGTTTACAAAAATGCAATTGCATCCAAATTGGCAGAAAATACTGAGTTTGCAAGACCAAAATTGCAAGCATTGGACTAGGGTCCAGCTTGTAAGTTCACTATTGCCAACTCACATTTCCACTTATATAAATTTACACTTGGCTAACATTTATTCCACTGCATAGTAGCTGAGTTGAATTAAAAAAAAAAAAAAAAAAGTAACCGTGAGTATTTATTAGTTTATAAATTTCTTTCCAATTACAAGTGCGAGTTTGGGTATCCACTTGGGGCTGCTTGTTCATGGAAGTTTACATACACTCATGCTCAACACACTTTAGAATTAGTTAACATCTTTTATAAAAATTGTTTTTTTTCCGGTTGAGTATTTATTTTTAAACTGCCTTTTTAAAAATATTACTTTTGGACTCTCCCTAGGCCAGAGAGAAATACTTGATAGTGATGATTGTCAAGATGTTTTTAGGGTTGAGGGGAAGACACGGGAAGAGCTATGTGACTTCCTTAATTGTTGTTAGACTTGTGGAAATGGACCAAAACATTTTTTTTATGTTTCGTTATTGGTCTATTCCTTTTTTCGGACAACAAATTCGGACTGTAAATGGCAAACATTAAATGCTTCTAATTTGTTTTACTACCAGCATAGCAAATGTTGCCAAACTGATTTATATAATTTTTTAGTTCTTATTTACTCCTATGCATTACAGTTTGACAAATTTATCAGGAATCAGATGTCTCTCATGGAGTACTTCAAAGTCATACGAATGGTTTATGATTATCATAGGACCCAGAAAGTTACCCAAAAGCTATGTCAAACAATTGTGTTTTTTATCATGATCACTCATGTTAGGGAAGATGGACAGCAGTTTCGGTTGGCTCTTCTCAATGTCTTTCAGACCTTAGTACACATAGAATATTAACATGTAAAACAAAATATGCACTTTTATTTACAAACATCACAGCTGTCTGTGGTCTAGGACTGTTTAACTTTAAAAACAAGTACACAATGGAACCAAAAAAGAAGTACATCGATCGTGTTACGGATTCTATTTTAAAATGGTGTTGTGCTGTACCTCTGGTTTCTGCATTTTTGGTTTTTAAATGTCTCAACTATCCGTTACAAATATGCATCATCCTAAAGCAGTTCACCTTTAGTGAGTTTGTGGTCATATAACTACTATTCATTTATTCTGATATTTTGATATAGGAATGACATAATGTTAAATCACTAGATGCCAAAAACTAACTGTGTATAACATTGCTCCTGGACAATGACAGAGAGCTATGGCCATCCCTACTCCCAGTTTTGCACAAAATAAACCTGAAAGGGGCATGATCATGTTGAATAAAATCTTTACATTAGTGACTGTTAGAATAAAGTTTTCCAGTAACTTGGATTTGCAATGCTTACTCCTCAGCTGATTTTTATATATAATGTCTTTACGGGGATGAGCAAAGTAAAAAAAAACGAAACCATTATGTACTGTTATAGCTTGTAATGTCTTATTCCAGAACTATACATAGTTCTCTATCTTGACCTTAGTTATGAGGGTAGACATTCATTATCATACCAGCTCATGTATGACTGATCATAGGCTAGACTGAATCTTCAAATTGGTCATGGCATTTCCACTCTTCTGCCAAGCCAGCCAAGGTATTTCAGTCAGATGACTACATATGCCTTTATAGTCCACCGGCCAGCATTCCACTAGGCCAGTGTCTTTCAGTAATAAATAAAATAAACCGCATACACTCTCATTCCTGCTTACAGGGGAAGGCAAGTAACATTTGGCCAAAATTACATTCTAAAAGTGGCCTACTTATTATAGTGGCGTCTTAAACACATCTGGTAACTGTAATAAATCAGAGAAATCAGATTCTTATTTGTTATTTACATTGCACTTAACTCCCATATAGCAAACCAAAATATTCATTAAGAAGTTGAGTGGTCAGTCTTACCCCCCTCCAGCTCTCTCTCTTCAATGAAAATCAACTTTACTCTCCTGAAGGCAAGTACGTGTGACTTGAGAGTAATCTTTTTAAGTGCAAATACAAGTGGCTGCTACACATTATTTGACAACTTGGATGCGGTTGCTTTGTCATAAATAGATCTGCTGGTGAATGAATGTCTCCTGTATTAATAACAATTATAGCATAGGAGCATTTTCCCGTAGTTCTCTCACTCTTAAAGTATAAAGTGTTTTTCATTATTCTGTATATTGTATTTTGGGGGGAACAATATCACAATGTCTTAACATTCAACCAAGTTAGATCTGCTCTAAAACTCTCTGTTTAAACAGTAATCCAGCAAAAATAATATTTAGCCTTAGTTACAGCTGGATATACAGTTTATCTGACTGCTCTCAACTGCTTATCTTGGGCACAAATATCTAACACCCTTAACCTGACTTAACACGTTGTCGATGTGAGCATTCTAAAAAATATTATCTTACATGAAATCTAACAGTTTTTTTCATAATTTTTATGTTGCTCAAAAGAATGTGATTTTCTAAATTTTCTATGCACTACATTTTTTTTGTCTATTTTCGTTTTTTTACATGTTTCTTATTTATTCCTTTATGTTGTTCAAAGAGAGGAAGTTTCCATTTTAGGTATATCCTGTAGTTTGCAATCTGAGATACCTAAATGACAAAAACTGAAATTTGTCTCGGGTTACATATTTTATAAATTCTTTACCACATGGTAAAATAATCTTTGACTCACAAGACTGCTTTTCCCAGCACCACTAATAAGGCTATACTAACTGGCAGAAATGTGTCCAGTAATCTGGCAAACTGGCTAACATACCCTAATTACTGCCAAAATATGCTAATCCAAACTGCAAAAGGCAGGTGAGAAAGTTTTATTTCTCTCGCTTTTACGGTTCCTTTTCAAATCAATTAAATATATTGCTCTTGTTTTAAAATAATTGAGGAAGTAAGAATAAAGAGTGACACTGACACCCAATGGTAAGATCCAGATAAGGTATAACCTATGTTACTACTTACATTTCCAGAACAAATTTATGTTATGTTTCAGTGTTTCATATAGGATTTCTATTTCCAAGTCACTTACCAGTATTAGATGTAAAACAAAGAAAACATAAATAATGATTACCACTTGCGCAAAAAACTAAAACTATGCTTGTCACATTAACTATTTAGAAGTAAGGAAAGCTAGGGCTTTTAGAAAAATACATTTTTAGCTTTCTATTTTTCACTTTAAAATTAGAGCTGGAAAAAACCTTTCACTCGCTTTCAGAAAAGTTTGGAAAGTAGCACGTTCCATTCCACAGGAAATTTTGCGAGAAATACGAGCCTCCATATAAATACTGTGACATATATGTGACCCTACATTTCTTCCAGACATGCAGTAGGGTAGCATGGATGTTAGACAGAGTGGACAGGGATACAGGATAGAACAAGCTCCAGAAAAGAGTCAGCCAGAGTGCCAGTTTTTAGCTCAACATACGCCACATCACAGTTCAGTTGAATTTTAATTTGACCCTGGGTACAGACAGTTCCACTATGTAGCACATTGGCTAGCTAGTAGTGGTGCTACAATACTACTAAGGCTAGAATTGGTCCATTGTTACAAGAGGTGTTTTGTTTCTGCCATTCAAGGACACACAATGAAGCGGATGAGATATATATATATATATATATATATATATATATATGTCTGTGTAATCTCACAAACACACAGATACACACCATCACATACACATGTTCCCTAATCGACATGTGACATCCTCCCTGTTCTCTGCATCAATAGCCGGCGCATAATGATGAGGGAGCACTAAAGCATTGCATTATTTCTCACATTTTCATTACCCTTTTATCTATTTCCCTTTCCCCTAATCTATCCCCTTCTCTTTGATCCTCCTCTTGCTAATTATCTATCCCATTTCCCTTTATCCCTCATCTTATTTCTATTTAAAACTACCTTTTCTCATTATTTCTTCTCTCTCTTATCTCGCCACCTTCTCCCTATCTTCTCTTCTTCTTTATTTCTCAACTTCTCTCTTGCTACCCCTTCTCATTATCTATCCTCATTTTTCTCTTTATGTCTTTTTTTTAGCTTGTCTTATTCTCTCTATCTCTACCCTTTTTATCTCTCTTGGTTCTCTCTTTCTCCCCACCCTTTCTCTTTATCTCCCCTCCTCTTTCTTTTTCCATTTTTTTTGCCTCACCCTTTTTCTTTTACATTCCCCTTTTGGTTTATCTCTCCTACTCTTTCAGTTTATCACTCTCGATCATTCTCTTTATCCTACTGTTTCTTTCCCCCCTTTCTCATTAGCTCTCCTTTTTTCTTTGTCTCATCTTTTACATTTCTCTTTATCTCTCTTATTTCTCTTTTATCTCTCCCCTTTCTCAATAACTTCCCCCTTCTCCCCATCTTTCATTTTCTCACCTGTCGCTTTTCTCTTTATCTATCTGCTTTCTCTTTATCTCTCCTCTTTGTCGACTCCTTCTCATTATCTCTCCCCTTATTCATTATCTCCTCCCTTTCTCCTCATCTCTCCCGTTTCACATTATCTTCCCCTTCTTAGTGGTGTACTAGAAAAACCATTGACATTTATTTAACCAATTAATGTTAATTGAGAATTATAAATACGCAAATGTTGTGCCCCTTCACAACTACAGGCCTGTGAGTCTTACATCAGTAGTGGGCAAATTAATGGAAACTATGTTAAATGATTGGGTTGTTGAGCATGGTGTTTCAAGATCAAAAAGAGCATGCCAGGCTAATTTTATTGATTCTTTTAATTGGATGACTAAAATATTTGATCAAGGTGGAGAAGTCGAGATTATGTATCTAGATTTCAGCATAGCTTCTGACATTGTCCTACATTGAAAACTTATAAATAAACTCCAAGCTCTGTGTTTGGATTCCATTATTGTTGAATGGATTAGACAGTGGATTACAATATTTGATACTGTCCTGACCTCAACATTTTAGTAAAGGGATTTAGGGCTAATTATTTTAGAGGGCTTAAAGCTAGGGAGACAATGCAATAGAGCAGCAGGAAATGCTAGCAGAATGCTTTATTTGTATAGGGAGAGGTTTTAGCTGTATTATTATTTACTGTTTTATATAGGGCCATCTTACATGCCAGAAGCAGAGGAGGAGCACAATCCCCAGGTAGTTTCTGTTGAAGGAAACACTGCAGATCTTAAAACAGGCCTTAAATTAGGCCTTGACCTAGTGGGGCTGATAGATCCCAGGTTAGCACATCTTCCAGAGGTAACAGGGCTCCTTCTTTCCCTTCTTTGGAGCGTGGAAGCAGGGTTAACAACCCTAGGGTGGTGGCTAACAGGGAGTGGACAGTGAAAAGGCTACCCTTTGGCAGTCTGGATCGGCAGCACTACATGGTCAGTTGTGGTTTGGGCCCCCAGATGGGTAAGAAACAAATTGCAAAACCACCAACATTTTGTTAAATTTGTTCATACCTTTGCCTGCTATAGATGACTTATGTCTCCCTCTCACACATTTTCAAGTAATTACAAAATGTTGCTTTATCTGGGGTCATACAGGCTTAAACAAGCTGTGATTAGCATTTTTGGCAACATTTCGTCTGAAAAGAAAGGACAGGAAATTAAATTCATTAGCCGAAAACAAAATATTAAAAAAACAAACTAAAAAGTTGTCCGAAATTATTTTGGACCTCCTGCACAAGTGTAACGACAACAACTTAATCAGGCCTATGAAGATGATTTAGAGGTCTTGATATAGAGTGAAACATGTGAAATAGAAAGATGTCACTTATGGAGGGCGAGGTATTAAACCCTGACATAATTGTGGACAGACTTCTCTGGGTCAGTAGGATTTGGGCACAATAGAGGTTATAAATGGAGTTGTTATAAACTGGAATTCGGGAGATTTGCACTCTGCCTTGCTCTTTGCATATTTCTACAATAAGAGACTAGTTTTTTATGCATATTGATGTGTATGGATGGGAGTGTAAATAAATAAATAAATACATAGCTGTTTGTCTGCTAGGGGCTTATGCAAATGACGGTTGGGCTGGTGGCTGACAACTCCCAACACTTACCTGATCAGGTTGGGTGCTATACTGTGCAGGTTCCGATTGGATATGGCCTGCCACAAGCATAAAAAGTTCAACATGCGGCTGCACATTTCCAGCCGGTGGTCATTTGGTGGCTGCTGGTCTTAAAGTTCCAGGGCTACCAAGTTCGGCTTTGATATAAAAAAACATTTAGCCATGAGATATAATTTATGGGGTTCAGCAAAATATGTTTTCATATATTCTCTTAGGATTATGGTGGACTCGTCAACATTTATGGATGCACCTGTTGCAGATACACCAGTAGCCTTGCTACCACCTCTGGCACTGAAAGCATTAATATTTCCTAGCAACAATAATAATGGTGTTCACTAGAATAAATGTCCTCTGCTGGTAAATCACTTTTTTGCATCTCACATTGTAAAATCTTTAGAAATGATTATCTGCCAATGGCCTGAGCAAACAGTAATACATTATGGAATTTAACTGTTAAATAGGAAAAAGCTGTTCAATGAAACAAATGCTTCATACATCTTCGAAAACTATATGAATTTTTCTGCTTTAGATTTGATAGTATGGAGGAGAGTAATAACTGAAAATGTGTTAGAACTGAATAATAAAATTGCCATCCATTGTGTGATTGTCAAGCTGTATACCAAATTGCTATTAGTGTGCTATCATTGTGGTATTTATAAGTGGAAAAGTCTAGGAGTAAAAACAACTCAGCCATGAAGTGATAGATTACTCACAGAGCAGGGCCTTCGAGTACTGAAGCACATAGCATGTAAAAATCACCTGTCCTTTGTAGCATCACTACAGAGCTCCAAAGTGCCTCTGGAAACAGTATCAGAACAACAGTTGGAGCTTCATAAAATGGGTTCCCATTGCTGAGCAGCTGCACGCAAACTGCTCACGAGCCAAAAGACCACTATACGTGCTTCACTATCTGGAATTCTGATGGACAAATTTGGGTTTGGCTGATGCCAGGAGAACACTACCTACTGGAATGCATAGTGCCTACAATAAACTTCTTACCAGCTCTAGGACGTTGCTATTTTCACGGATTGTGCACCTCAGTTAATGATATCCAGTGACATGAAGCTCTTTATTGTGTAATCAATAAAAATGTGTTTTATTGCCTTATTTTGTAATAGTTTGCACACGGCACACTGAGGTCTGGGAGATAATCTAATAAAGATAATGTGTGCTCCTTATCTCCCAGACTTAGTGGCGCACTTGGCGGAGAGAAGTTGCACTTGGCAGAGAGGGACAACCTGAGGTCCCTGGTTGGTCCGTCACAGAAGCTAAGGAACAGGGAGACAAGCAAGAAACACAGACAGACAAGACATACATGGCACAGGACACAACAGAGGACAGGAAAACAAGGCACACAAGGCATGGAGTGAGGAGCCAGGATCCTCAGACACTTCTCCTTTAACCCCTTGATGACAATTGCCGGTCCTGGCACGGCACTGAAAAGCATGTGCTTTATGACAATTGACGTGCCAGGACCGGCACGTCTTTAAACGGGTGCAGAAAGCGATCTACTATCGCTTTCTGCACCCAAAAAGCGTTGCTGAATGCCTCGACCTCGAGGCATTCAGCAACGCCGCGATCGGCATGAAGGGGCCATCTCTGGCCCCTCCACGGGGCGTCAACATCCGCCATACTTTGTATGGCGGCGGACGCCCGTTTTAAAAGCGTTTAGGAGGCGATCAACGATCGCCTCCTAAACTTAAAAGGTGTCGCTGGAATGCCTCGATCAGGAGGCATCCAGCGACACCAAACACTTACCTTTCGGTGGGCTGTGACCGCTCCGGAGAGCGGTCACAGCCGCAGCTGCCGGTGATCTTCGCCATCAAGTAAGATGGCCGCCGTCCTTTAACAGGAACCAACAAATTTTCAAAGTTCGCTAGATGGTCCAGACCATCTAGAGAACTTTGGCTCCACTTGCAGGTTGAATACAGGTACTGCATTCACCATGCAAGTCAATGGAGCACAGCTTTCTAATCACAGTGTGATTAGTAAAAATAAATTAAAAAATAAAATAAAATTGATAATAATTAGAAAAAAACTAGTAAAAAACTAGTAAAATGTAAAAATCATTTCCCACTGATGTCACTATCAGGGGAACCTCCAAGTTGAAAAAAAATGTTAAAAAAAAAATGTAGAAAAAGACAAAAAAAAAAAATATATATATATAAAAAATATATTTTTGTGAGCAAGTCCTAAAATTAGCATATTAGCTTAAAACAATTCTCGCATGGAAAGAGTTAAAATACTGGCATATTAAATGCCCGTGGGGTGTCTACTTTTAAAAAATGTATGATTTGATGGGGTAAATTGAATGGGCCAGGTTCAACAACGTCCCAAATAACACGGGGGTAAGGATGGCCACACATCTAATTTCCAATTAGAAAAATGCACACGTACCAAATGTGGCCTTTTAGTTCCCCCAAAAAAATGACACACCCATGCATGTGGGGTATCACTGCACTCAGGAGATGTTGCTGAACACATTATGGGGTGTCGTGTGACAGCGGCATATACCAGGAGCTGTAAATTCATACATAAAGTAGGTGTGTGTGGGAAAAATACACACACAAAAATACTACTGCAAACTTTGAAAAAATGCTGGTGGTAAAATGTGTGCATGCAAAGAGTTAAAATACCAGCATTTAAAATACCCTGTGGTGTCTAGTTTTGAAAAATATATGGTTTTGTTGGGCACACTGAAATGGCCCGGCTCAAAGATGTACCAAATAGGGCATGGGCAGTGGATCCCCAAATGCCAAATTTCACCATTGAAAAATGCGCATGCCCCAAATGTGGCCCTTTTGCCCCCAAACAGCCAGGCAAAATCATTCATGTGAGGTATCGCTGTACTCAGGAGATGTTGCTGAACACATATTGGGGTGTTTTATGATAGTGACATATACGAGAACTTTTTAATTCATACCTGAAGTAAAATGTGTGTGGAAAACCAAATGCAAAAAAATGACTACCACAAAGTTTGACAAAGACTGGTGGTAGATATGGTGCATGGAAAGAGTTAAAATACTAGCATTTGAAATACCCTGAGATGTCTAGTTTTCAAAAATATATGGGTTTATTGGGCACACTGAAATGGCCCGGCTCAAAGATGTACCAAATAGGGCATGGGCAGTGGATCCCCAAATGCCAAAGTTCAACATTGAAAAATGCGCATGCCCCAAATGTGGCCCTTTTGCCCCCAAACAGCCAGGCAAAATCATTCATGTGAGGTATCTATGTACTCAGGAGATGTTGCTGAACACATATTGGGGTGTTTTATGATAGTGACATATACCAGAACCTGTTTATTCATACCTGAAGTAAAATGTGTGTGACAAAACAAATGCAAAAAAATGACTACCACAAAGTTTGAGAAAGACTGGTGGTAGATATGGTGCATGGAAAGAGTTAAAATACTAGCATTTGGAATACCCTGGGCTGTCTAGTTTTCAAAAATATATGACTTGATGGGGTAAATTGCATTGGCCGGGTTCAAAGATACCCGAAATGGCACATGGGGGGAAGAATTACCAGATTTGGAACAAATGGCTTTGAAATAGCAAAACGCTACCTGTACTTATTGCCCCATAATGGGTAGAAAAAAGCAAAAAAACATAAAAACATTGGGTATTTCTAAACTCAGGACAAATAGTAGAATCTATTTAGCAGGTTTTTTCATTACCTTTTATAGATGAGTAAAAGATTTTTCAACTAAAAGTTAGAAACAGTCATTTTTTTCTAAATTTTTCACCATATTTTATAATTTTTTTAATAGTAAATAATATGATACAATCAAAACAATGTCATCTAAAGAAAGCCCTTCTTGTCCTGAAAAAAACAATATGTAATGTGTGTGGGTTCAGTAAACGGGAAAGAAGAAAATTACAGCTAAACGCGAGCAGCGCAGAAATGTTAAAAAGGCCATTGTCACCAGGGGAACAAACAGTAAAATCAGCCTTTGTCACGAAGGGGTTAACCAAGGATAGGATATCTTAACTAGGACATGGGGAGAGGAGAGAGGAACCGAAATCCTCAGATGATTCAAGGAAAAGAGGGCAAAGGCACATAAAAGACTAACACACATAAATACAGGACTAGCCTAGGACTATATGATAAAAATTGGAGATTTAGTTGCATCTTATGGCCATAGTATGCTTAGCCCACCACTACGCCAAAGTACTCCAATATACGGTGGGTCCTAGCGTTAAATCCTGCCTACTGAATCACTAATAAGCTGAAACTAAACATTAAATCTATACACGGATTAGAGAAAGACATACCTTTAGACTGCAGACTGAGACAAACATAAAAAACGGGTGGGGCCCACCTTATAGAGGAAACAGGAGCTGAAGCTAAGAGCAGGACTGTAATCAAAGAATCAGAAGTACAGGACAGAGCATAAAGAAATCCAGGAATGGGGAACTGTAGCGAGACTGGGGAGCGGTAGCTAGACAGGGGAACTAGAGAGAAGCAGCTCCGCAGCCTGAATGGGGCCTGACAGAGGAAAAGAGAAAGTAGAGGAGAAATAAAAAGAAAGAGGAGGGGAAAAGAGGGAAAGAGAAGGAAAGCTAAAGGGGAGAAATAGAGAACAAACAGAGATAGAAAGGAGAGAGAGAAAGAGGTGATATAGAAAGAAGAGATGAAGAGAAAAAAGTCAGTGATTATGAGAAAAGGGGGAAATAAAGAGAAACACAAGAGAGGGAGAAAAGGGAGAGATAACGAGAAAGAGGATAGTTAAAGGGAAATGGGAGTGATAATGAGCAAGAGGAGGATCAAGAGATAAAGGGGATAATAAGAAAGAAAGAGAGAATGCGAAAGGGGAGGGATTACTAGGGATTACTAGGGGAGAGAGCATTTGTTTTCAAGTATGTTATGCCAGGAATCTATAACTGGAGTCTACCATACGCAAAACATTGAACAGACAGGACATCATGAAGAAAGCCACTACTCTCCAAAAAGTCATTGCGGCTCACCTGAAGTTTGATAAAAAGCGCATTGACACTCCGCAATGCTACTGGGAAAATGCGGACTTATGAAACTAAGGTTAAATTGTTCAGGAAGAACACACAGCACTACATGTCGCTTAAAAGGGCACCACATACCAACATGAAAACTTCATTGAAACAGTGAAGTACAGTGGAGGGAGCATCATAATTTGGAGCTGTGTTGCTACCTCGAAGCCTGGAAAGCATGCCATCATCAAGGGGAGAATGAATTCCCAAGTTTTTCAACATATCATACAGTATATTGTACAGATGTCTGTTAGCAGAAGCTCAATAGAAGTTGGGTAACATAACACGACAATAAATCTAAATAAAGTAAATCTACTACAGTATGGCTTAAAAAATAAGAAAACCTGCCTTTTGGAGTGGCTCAGCTGAGCACAGACCTTAACCTGTTAAAGATACTGTGGAATGACCTCAAGAGAGCCATTCACAAAAGACATACGAAGCAGTTCTGTAAGCAAGAATAAAATAAAATTTCTCCTGAAAGTTGTGCAGGTCTGATTTGCAGCTACAAAGGAGGTTCGACCAGTTATTAACTACAAGGGTTCACTTACCTTTTCCACCAGCACTGAGAATGTTTAATGGGTGTGTAAAATTATCATTGTTTGTGTGTTATTAGCTTAAGAACATTGTTTATCTATACTGGTGACTTATATTAGATTATTTTTATGCACAATTTATGTAGCAAACCAGGCAATTCCAAATGGTTCATTGATTCTGTTCTTGCAACTGTATATATATACTTTTTTCAATATAACTTTATGCTTTCATTATAAAACAAAATGTAATCACAAGAGATTATAAGCAATGTGTTATTTTTTTCTTTTTGGCTAGATGTTCTTTTTCCTTTCACATAGCATGTACAACTGTGGAAAGCAAAATAATGAGAATAGCCCTAATTTTGCTGCAGCTGTAGAAACAGATCCTTGCATACCATTAATTGTGCCTTTAGGTCATTCTTCATTTTCACTGGCCAGATAAAATATTTGGCAAGGGTGATGTATCAAAAAAGAAAACATCAATTTTATTTTGGTTGAAACAAAAATGTAGCTGTACAGTAAAAAACATATACAATGCCATATATGTTGACCTCTTTTCATAAATTCCTTGGTTGTTTGGAATTTATATACACCATACGGACATAAGTATTGGGACGCACCTCTTAATTATTGAATTCAGGTGTTTCAATCAGACCCATTGCCACAAGTGTATAAAAGCAAACACATAGCCGTACAGTCTACATTTACAAACATTTATGAAAAGAATGAGTCGTTCTGAAGAGCTCAGTGAATTCAAGCATGGCACTTTGCAATCAGTGGTGTCATGCTGTGCCTCCCCATTGAAACGCCGTTTTTTTTGTGGGGGGGGGTTGCAGTCCGGAGGAAGCACTAGACGCGGAGGAGAGAGAGGGGCGCCAAGAGGTTGCTCAAGCTTTCAGCAACCGCTCGG
>VKOC01023359.1:0-12205 GCA_009364415.1 Spea multiplicata
GTCAAATACTTATTTCACCGAGTAAAATGCAAATCAATTTATAAGTTATTTGAAATGCGTTATTCTGGATTTTGTTGTTACGTTGTCTCTCACTGTTCAAATAAACCTACCGTTAAAATTATAGACTGATCATGTCTTTGTCAGTGGGCAAATGTACAAAATCAGCAGAGTTCAAATATTTTTTTCCTTCACTGTATGTTAGGTTGAGAGTTTAGCTTTCCATGCCGCATATAACAATACCTGGGAGTGTTACAAATAAGCTGACCTTTGACATTTGAAGCCAAAATGATACATTTTTATGATTGTAAAAACAGAGGACTTAATTTGAGCTTCTTAGCACACTATCAAAACTTCCTATTTTTTTCTTCTCTCTCTCCTACATGCTCACCCCTGCTCCCCCCTTACCTTATCCTTGCAGTATATGCCACTATTTACTATTTATGACCCTCTTAGGTTTTTGTCTGCAAATTCTCTACCTTGTTGTTTTAACCCCTGTTTTAACCCTGTATCAGAAAATGTACTGGTCAGTTTTAAACTGTTTTAAACTGTTTTTTTAACTTGCTTGGTCAGAAATGCTTTTGACTTGATAAAGGGAGGACTCCTGAAAGCTTGTCTATTATTTTAAAAACTGTTAGTCCAATAAAAAAGGTATTACAAGAATCTGCAACATTCTGTTTTTTGCATTGTTTAGTTGCGAAGCTAACCACTAGATGGCACACTTCTCTTTTTTTCTTCAATTCGCACTATGATGGTTTTATCTGATATATTTGTTAACCCCTTAATGACAAAGCCAGTACATGTACTGGCTCAAAATGCATTGTTTTCAATGGGTTTAGGGACCGCCCATTGTCCTTAAGGGGTTAATTTAGTTTGTTTCAAATAAACTAATGTAAGCATAGTAACTATTTTACACTATTTATATTAAATATATGTTAGTTGCATGACATTTAAAAAATTAAATGTTAAAGTGAAAGTTACTAGAATTTACTGTTAGAGGGATTAAGATGAGAGATAAAGAGAAAAAACGGGGAATCCACAGGAAATATTTTAATTATAATCAGTGGACTTTAAAATTATGAATTGTAGACAAAATGCCAACATATTTTTTTTTTACATTCTTCACACTCCCTGCCTACTTGTTAGCCCCTAAAGCCTAACTGGTACTAGCCTCATGACATTGCATTTATTTATATAGCACCAGCAAAGTCAGTATCAAGTAACTGGTACAAAGAGAAGAAGAGGGCACAGCTCTTGCAAGCTTACAATCTAATTGGTGGTTGAAGGGAGGACTGCTTCGATGGGGATGAGTTGGTCGAGTCAGGATGATCAGTAGAGGTTGTTGGTCGTTCACAAGAGATGGTTTGATTAGGATGTTGGCTGAGAGTGTTAGGAAGAAAGATTGTACACTTCTCAAAAACAGCGGGTTTTTGAAAGTTGCTTGCGAGGGGAAAGGAATGGAGCAGCAGATGAGGAATGGTAACAGATAGAAAGATTAGTCCAGCTGCAGTGTCAAGGTGGGACTGAAGCAGAGAGGTGAAGACCAGTTAGTATGGAGTTGCAATAAATCAGAGAGGATATCATAAGGTAGTTCACTAATATTTTCATAGTTTCTTAGTGAGGGCGGAGTCAAGTAAAACACCAAGGCAGTAAACTTGGTCAGTTAGTTGGATGGTGGAGTTGTCAACACCGATAGAAATGTCAGAAGTAGTAGATTGAGGGGATGGTGGGAAAACCATAAACTTAATCTTTGAGACGATAAGCTTAAGGTAATGCAATGCTATCCATGATGCAACTCCAAGATTCACTCCTGAGCACAATACACCCTGCCCTCTTATCAAATCCACACACCTTCCCGTCTCCTATAAGGAGTTGGAGAGGGGAAGCTCCAGGCAGCTTGCCCTGAGAAGTTCTGAGGTATGTCAATGAATCACAAATTTCCAGTTGATGCAAGTCAAATGTAAATTCAAGTATCATACATATGATATCTGAATGCCTTCAGACGAGATTCTTCAAGGTTGATGTCAGAACCCAGTACTGGGTCAGAAGATGTTTCTTACTCAGTCATGCAATGGAAATGTACAAATGAAATGAAAACAAATGCCATTTAAATGCTCCAAATGCCAAAATTTACAAAATTAACAAGTAGTTCGACATTTTTCTTTTTGTTTACCACTTTTTGTGTTCAGTATGGTTTTAACATTTCTGTTTACTCTATTTTAACACTTTGCCTAAAGCTGTGGAGCATTGCATATATAGCTTTTGTGTGCTTCTATTGATTAATGCTTTTTTTTTTTTATAGAATATGTCTAGATCAATGGAATTTTTAAAAAGTCAAGCTCAAACAAAATATAAAGTCAATAAAGATTTCTTGTAAACCTAAAGTTGTAATAAACACATCTGTAAAAGTGTATGTGTGGGGTTGGGGGGGATTCCCTAAAACTTCCTTCTGTCTTTAAAACAAAAAGTCATATCAAGTTTTGTATATGATTCAGTGTACGGAGTCTTTAAATATGTTAATTATGCAGTTTAAACTTGATTTTAATTAAGGCTGGAAAATAAACAACTGCATTTAGGCACTGGAACATAGATATTGGAATCTTGTGATCTAACTCTAGTATGAGTTATCATATTCATAACATATGGTAAAGGCTTTCTATTCATACTCATATATGTGTGGCCTGCATTATATTATAAGCCCATAAAGGCTTGATTAGCCTTTCAGTTAAAATGCAATTTAGTGGTTAAAGCGCTATGACATTATTAGGAAAAGAAAAAAGGGTTCTCAATTCCTTAACCTCAAAACTATAAAAGTAATTAAAGGTCACCACAATTAACACAAATGAGACTTGGGGAATATTTTCATTATGAAAGAGTGAAATTCCTTAATTAACCTCATGTGGTCTTAGTATGCGTAAATTAATTAATTCAAGAGCCTTCTCTTTTAACAAGTCTCCGGATTTAATCACCCCTCCCCACCGTGAGTGATAATATCATTCCCCTCTCAACTGTCTTTTAACATTGGTTAACAAAATAGAACATAAAAGTCAATGCATATCATATTGCCTGGATTCATTGCTCTTTGTATGTTTTTTTTTTTACTGAAATAGGTCACACAGTCCACATCATAATTAGAGCTGATACATTTTTAGTAGGATGTTAATGGCGATCCATGCTTTCTATTAGAAAAATAAGCTGGTAGCGATAACGACAGTTCTGTGAAAGGATGCATAGTTTAATGTAAAGCACAAGTTAGTTTAGTGGTTAAGTTATTTTAGACTATACTATACTTTAATCCCATAACCCCAATGCCTCAGTGTTTTGACACAAGACCTGGGACCTGCGAGTTTTATGACAAAGAAGCCTGGAAGCTCCCTAATATATGGGACCTTGTCTATGTCATTCCCCTCTCATCCCTGCACAGCCCTAGGCAATGAACCGAGAAGAAAGAGATAATTTATGGATATACCTGGGGACTTTAGTAATGAGCTGACCCCAAGACTCTTTAAATAGTAACCTTTAATAGCTTATCACGAAGATTTCCTGTAGTAACTCAGCAAATGCAGAATCCAAATGGCTTTAATGCTGATCCTCATGGAATCTATGTTATTTCTTAAAGATACACTTAACTGAGTCACCTGCTGTCAAGACACGGGCCAGGGAGTCAAGGAGGAGCCCAGATGCAGGCGATTTGACAGTCTTTGTCCGTACCCCACAATACATAGCAAACACACACAAGGCTGGGAGTACATGAAACAGTCTCTATTGGACTGTGCTAGCAGATCAGGTAAATGCAAACGGAACTGTTTACACAGAGGAGCTAATGCACAGATAGTGGCAGAATTCTCAGGATGCAGACTTCCGACACAGATCTTCAAGCGCATAGGGGATAGGCACCTCGTACTTGGAGCTGTAGCAGGATTGGCAGGGGGACTGGAGACCCTCAGGCAGGACATATGTCAGAAAGCCCTGAGACAGGGAAAATGGCACATGAACAGGGCTCTCTGTAGCCAGAGTGGCGGGAGGCCCACTCTCTATAGTTGTACTGGCAGGGGTCTGCTCTATATAGATGACTTAAAGACAGCGAAGACGTAGTCAGGTTAAGCTGGGTTGGTAACTGAACGTAATTGTAAAGCCAAATCAAGTATCCAGGAGAATGGTCACAAACAAGCCGGATCAGAACCAGAAGATCAGTAGGAAGCAATACAGAGGCATAGCAGTGCAAAGGCCCAGACTGAAGGGCAGGGCTACACCCAGGTAACGTGGCTCAGGGGATTAGAAAATTAATAGCTGGGGGCTGCTGAGAGGGAAGGGTGGCCACTAGTGGCTGTAGGTACGCATGACGGTTGGTAAAATTATCACATGTTCCAGGCTGGCAGGGTGGAATCCTGACACTTGCATTCAAGCATATATACCAACAATATCATACTATAGCAAAAGCACCAATAGTGAGTATCATATATGATTATAGCAGTATAGAATAGGAAGGAGTCTGCTCCAAACTGTTTAACCCTGAGACCAAGGATCAAACCCTGACAGTTCCCTGGTATGCTTTTGGACATGTGTAAACTTTTTAATAAATATATTAAACAAAATGAAAAGAAAAAAATGTTCATGGGATCTTCAAAGATGAATGTGCTCTATTTACAGTGAAAGCAGTGTGAATGTCTGATATGTACATTTTTCAGTAATAACATGCACATCTCCCTGTTCTGTGGATCATTTACGTTGTATGGTAGAACATATTGCTGAAAAGGTGCCACATACCCGTTATGATATAAGAACAGATTAACACTCCTCTTCCTGCAAAAGGAAGATTTTAGCAGCACGTAGATGCCCAGCTGAGACCAGCTTATTTCCGAACTAGTTTACTTTACTCCCAAATGGAAAAATGTTATTTCATTTAGAGGCTTGCTGTGAGCGATATCTAGCTAGACACTCTAAAAATGCATAAACGTAATAGAGAAATTTAATTTACTGAATAATAATAATGGGGGGAAATTAAATGCTTCATTTATTCCCACTGAAAATCATTTTAATTACTTTTATGTTCCTAGTTGAAGGCATTTTTATGCATAAATTATAAATATAAAGCTATTCTGCATAATGCTAATATCTAATTTATTGATGTATTGAACAGGATTATTTAAGTGCTCTAGATACAGTCATGTAAACTTCATTAAACCCAATAATAGTTGTATAATAGTTGTATAATACAATAATACATTTCGTGTCAGATGCTCGTACTATCACTACGTCACCTATTATTCTTTCTATAATAAATTCTATATATATATTTTAGATTCAATGCTCTATGAAATACCTTTCACATTGCTCGTGGAACATTGGACACTAAAAATGATCGAATAACTGTTGTTCATACTCCTATAATAAATAGTATAATAGTTGTTTATACTCCTATAATGCTGACCAGATCAGTTGCACAATAATTTATAAGCAATTAACTAAACAGCATTTCATCGTGGATATAGTTGCCTAATGAGTTGCTTATAGGCTGGGTTTCGCCA
Source organism: Spea multiplicata (assembly GCA_009364415.1). NCBI lineage: Eukaryota > Metazoa > Chordata > Amphibia > Anura > Pelobatidae > Spea > Spea multiplicata. The sequence goes on from VKOC01023359.1 coordinate 5,526, forward strand.
TCAAGGTCTTTTGATGACCTCCATCTTGCTTTAGACCAATGCTAATGGGCATCGTGAGAAAACAATGTATGTTCAACCAGCTTTTGATTTTCAGTGATATTAAGTATTTCACATTAAAACTGTGGACACACACTATCACAACTAAACATAGCTAGGGACTTCCCAAGTAATCACACTACGAGACCCTACAAAATCTGTAAGAGCATCTTGAAAAGCCTATGTAGAAGCTCACAAAATGTCCCAGTAGTTGCCCTTATTAGCTGTTTTAGAAATCAGCTCCAAAATATGTAACCAAATGAATCTAAAAGCTGACCTGAAAGAGAAACTGTGCTCAGGCAGAAAGGTGCAGGGATGGTGCTTGGGTAAGGTATGGGGTTTTGGGGGATCCTTTAGGAGACCTGTTCTTTTGAATGCTGTTACACTTTATGAGAAAGTCAAGATTGGGTTCTTTAAATTACTGTGTGAAAAACAGGTGTGCAGTTTCTGGCTGTGTGGCTCTTAGTAGAATTGAAATTGTGACACAACCGATAAAATAATATGATCTATTGTCTTTGAATGTCAGATACTGTATGGTAAATTCATTGTTACATATGCTTATCCAATTCTCCTTCATTAGTGAATCTGCATGCTATTTCAAACGAACCAATCTGTTCTAAGGTTTCAGGTTATTTCCACGGGAAACTTGTTACTAAAACTTTTCTTTGAAAAAAAAATGAGTTGTCCCTTTTTGACCACTTATTCAGACCATGCAAACCATCACATGCTACAGTAGATGCGTCACTGACCTTTGCTGTGCTGCTACAATTTTATGTTGCAATCACAGGAGCTGCTAGAGAAAAGAGGTGAGTCAGGTTACTCATTCCTTCTATGCTTTAAAAGATAGTTCAAAAGAGACTGCAGAAACTTCTATGTGAACTGTATATAATATTGGTCAGTGGAAGAAGAAAGGGTTATCTGTGAATATAATTCTTTAGTAGTCTTCTGTAAAAACTTTACTTTGGACAATTGGTAATGCACAGCCAATAACACTCTAAAAAAGCTTTATATTAAATATATCACTTTTATTTTTCTCTGAGAGCTATTGATTTAGATAAATGGTCCAAAAACAGAGCTGCAAAAACACCATTTTGCATAATTTGTCATAATAATTTGTCATAATATGTCATAGTGTGTTAAAGGAAACCTGACCTAGGGTTGCCATTCATATGTTTTATTGACCTATACAGGGCCGGCCCAAGACATTATGCCACCTGGGGCGAAGTTAAAATTCCGCGCCCCCCATTATCTACCCTTCCTCTCCCTCCCTTTGTACTTACCTTTCAGCAGTCCTGCAGCGAGTCTCCCTGATGGGTCTCAGTGCCGGCTTGTAATGCTGAAATTAAGCACTCGGAAATACATCATCTTCCGGCGCCCAGCAGTTACAACGCCTCGCACTCGAGCCGATGCAGAGGGCTCGTGCAGCGACGAGAGAGGAAGGGACGCCGAGGTCAGTACTGACAAAACTTTGGTTAAGCAAAAACCACCGAGCGACCATCCTCTCCTCCGCTTTTAAAAAAAAAAAAAGGGGGTACAATGAGCCGGCAAATAAGTTGCCCCTTCAAATAGTGCTGAGCCTGATCAATGAATGCCTCCACATAGGCTCTCTGCGATGTATTCCAAAGGACATCGTGCCCATAGACACCTATAGCCATTAATAGAGCTGAATAATAACTATTATGAGGGTACCCCCGTCTCCTTATCTCAGCCACAGAGAACCCTAGAATGTTTCCAGGTAAAAGGTGGCAAAAGGCATCTGATATTTATTTTAGTTCACATGGGTGATATTTCAAGGTGGAACACTTCATAGGGCAAAATAAATATTTTAGCTTCCCGTGCCAGGGCCCTCCATCACGTGTGACATCCTATTGTGTGGGTCCTCCCATATAAACTCTGTGACATAAAAACATCACATGTGAAATCCCAGTTTCCACATACACATTGCCCAATTTGGGCCGTATTTTGATCATAAACTGTGAAGGCAAAACTGACAGTCCCTATGAGTGGGCGCTTGCAGCAGACAATTGGGTAATAAGCCCCTTTGCTTGGACAGTTTCATCAAATGGTAGACTGCTAGCAGCTAATAGACTTAAGTCGTGGCAAAGCTACTGGACCACAGAAATGCTAAGTAATATAAAACTTTAAAGCATAATAATAATAAGATGTTAGACATTACAAAGTGCGTTGAATACCAATTATAGTATTTAAATAGCTGGGAGGGGTATTAAACCTCTATGAACAAGCATAACTTGTTAAGCTAAGTAAACCAAAAGGAAAATAGTAAGAAGGGATGGGTTTTGCAATAGTTATAATAAAATTGATGTGTTTCTCCTGCCTTCATTTCATATTACAGACTCAAACCCATCTGAGTAGACCTGTGCTACCCTTGCTTTTAAATAAACTCTGGGGGTTATCAGTTGTTATTTCATACATCCTGTGAGACTCGCTCCTAACTATATGCGCTAATCAGATTTGGCCATCATTTATAATATGAAATACTATTGGAGCTCAAAGGACCTTGATCATTTTTAAAGCTACACTCTTTACTGGATAGGAACACGTACAATATGACAGAAGAGTTTTATGGGTTGCACAGTTTATAATGGTTCAGATAAATCCATAAGATTAATTATATATTCTCACAGGAGATAGGTCTGCAAGCATTAGGAGCTAGAAATTAATATAGAGAAGCACTCCATGTCATGATCTAGTGCAGCACTTTTATGAGTAAAGAACCGCAAGATTTTTTTTCTTCTTCCTATAGAAGCAATGTGTTCTTAACGCAAAGAATACACATTATAAGGGTTAGGGAATTTCTCAACAGGAAAAATATTTTCTTACGGCTGAACACTCCTAGCTACATTTCATGAGCTTGATAGGTTTATAACTTTATTCCTCATTTTAGAATCCCTCTTTTTTGAAAGTATTGAAAGATAGCAAGGAAACCTAATCCAAGCAAAGCATAGAAAGGCAAAGAATTATTTGGTTACTTTCACATCTCCGGAGCCAAACCTTGCATGTTGGGTTTAAATCAGTATTATCCTATTTTATAAAGTATGGAGAGCTGCATACCATTGAGAAATAATGGCTAGATAGCTGGACAGCAGTACAATATGGGGATACACAAGTCTGGCAAGGGGAGGGGCTGGTGGCAGTAAGTGGGTGGAGACTGGACCAGAAGTGGGTGTGCCAGAGGCGGAGCCACCCATCAACCTTACCTGAGGAGCCTCTTTGCAGTATTCAGCTTCACTGCATCACAAGGAGGCCACATGAGAGCTGCAATGGAGGTCTTTGCTGCAGTGGATCAGAAGATTTCCTAAACTGGCTCATGATTCCCATTGCCTGCTCCCCGCCCATTTTCCCTTTAAATGGTGCAGCAGTCAAATATTTGCTTGATAAGGATACAACGTTTCCAGAGGCACAGAAACAGTTTTTCCCTAATGCCATCTCATGGATTTTACAGAATAATTATTATAAATATGAGCACAACTTTTATTTACAATGGCGGGGCACGGCTATGGCCACCCGCTTCGCTCCCAGCTATACAAATCTTTTCATGTCCCATTGGGAGGGCACACATGTCATTGGGAGGGCACACATGTCTTTTCTTCGCACGACTGGCAGCAGACTTTGGTGTCCAACAAACACTTTGTAGCGGTGGAAATAGACGAAGACATTGGCGAAGACATTCTAGAGAATATTGTTCTGACCCTTTGTCAGCCGGTTTAATAGTTATAGCTTAATTCTCTTTTAGGCTGTTTAAAGCCTTCTTTTCACTAGGGGTTAAGTTGTCACTACCCACATTGCTATTATAATTATGTACTTGGGAATGCACATTAGCTTCAAATGTTATGCCACTGAAATTATATTATCTTTAAAGCTACACCTAGACTCATATAAGCCAATTTACCTCAAATTTCTATTATTGTTATTATTTTTAATTTCTACCTCATTATTTTTTTATTTATATGCAATTTCAGCTGAGTATTTCACTTCAGGCCAAATTCTTTTCTAAGAAGCTGTAATCTTTAGGCAACAAAATAATAGGAACGAGTGAAAACATATGTTAAGAATGAAGTCATTACTTTTGGAGAAACATAGATTTTTGTACAAAGTCAACATGGATTCTGTTCCCAAGGTTTTTTTGTGAATATATAATAATATAACATGTCACTGTGATGGCTGGCGGAGAAAGCAATGAGAGGTAGGCCTCCGTTGGCACTATTTCTTACGTTTCTGCCTCCAGTAACTCCAGTAACTCCTTCTGGTGCAGTTTCTGAAGGTGTGCAGACTTGCTTGTGTCATTGGGACTTCATGGCAACTTCTACCACTGCCGAATTTGGATGCCTTGGGGCTAAGCTTGGAAGGCATGCACAGTATTCTTCTGGGACACCACAAAATGAATTAGAGACTGCAGAATCTCGCTGTCTTACTGAGCTCTACCTCAGTCCTGAAAGTTGGGGGGCATACTGTTATTTCAGTAGACCTATGTGGCCTAGTAACGGACAGTTGGGTTAGTTGTGTCACAGATGACATTAAAGTTAATGAAATAAGGCTTATTTATTAAATCAAGAATTTTGTATTATAACTGTGTTTAATGAAGGGCCATCACTGAGAATTTTGTCCTGTAAGAACAAAAGCATAGTTTAATTGAGAAATCACCCCACAATAACATTATCTTATGCAGAACTAGCTAAGCCTTTGTTGCAGGAATTGTATCTTCACAATGTACAGAGAAGTCAGTAGGGTTTATTAACTAATGCAGGACTTTGTGTTTTTATATCCTTGACTTCACCATATACTAGGAAAATCCAGCACCAGTCATTTTCTACTAGAATATGGAATGTATAGAATTGGAATGCATAGTTTTGCCCACATTAACTATGCATCACACAGGGCCAGCAAAGACATTGTTGCAAGAGAATTATTCATAATGGTAAAACTGATGAACTGAAACTGCAAATCTGTTGCACACTACCACTTTTGTGAATAAATCCCTAAGCAGCTTTTACACATTTCAGACTATTTTATTGATTAATGTCATTTTGGGAACTCACAAGTTTTTGGAACATTATTTTGCGTGACTGATGTTAGTGTGGTCATATATAATAAATGTCTCTGTTTCCTACAACAATATCCCTTTATAAACATACCACATAAGCACAGACACCATTTCCCCATTAGTACTAATTTTATAATTTTCATAATATTTCCCCTTCATCATGTTTTCTCTTCATAGTATTGGTTCATAATATTTGTCCTGTAAAGGACACCTGGTATATAGAAAGTAGGTAACCAACAAAAACATTCATTCTTTGATCAGCATATTAGCATTTTTGAATGACAAGCAAAAATGAAAATGTGACACAAGAAGGAATGTTATAACAAAACTTGACATCAAAAAGCACTGCATTTTTTATGGTGCCCCAACATGGCTTTGATGCATGCACCCAGTATTTTAGGTACATAATTCAAAAGAATTACCTTGAGGTAATAGATCAAATCTGAAAAAAGCACAGGCTCGTGCCTCAGTGGTAGTTCACAGTAGTTCAGAAAGCAGCATGGGGCTAGAATGAAATCGAAGAGAGTTCTATGGTGCCAAGAAAAGCACTCCTTAAAATGACTCATTAATCAAACTCCCTTAGGAGTGCTCCTATCACTACAAACATGGAGATGATTTTACACCTACAGCAACACTTTAATTAATAATACAATCCAATGTGAAGTGGGATTTTATGCGTACCAGTTGAAAAAAGTGACCCATAAACTCATTACATGCTTATTTCCATCATCGAGGCACATGCATTAGATGGACAGCAAGGTTGTTCATAATTTACAGTTCAACTATTAGTATTCAAATATATACAGATAACAACTTTTCCCCAGAAATATTTTGTGTTGTTGTATTACTGCTACAATACTAACATGATGTGTCTCACATCAATGGAAACATCAGTTAGAAGCTCTATTGGAAATTCATTGATCCTAAGGTTTGTGTAAAAAAAACCCAAAACAGTCTGTCTGTGCCATCCAAATTACGCATGCTAGCACACACACTAACTCATACTCAGTAACACACGCATACATTCATTCAAACACACACTTGCACCACTTATGCATCTATGTTTACACACACTTATACATAGACATCCATGCTCACACGCACTTATGCATAGATGTTCATGCTCACAAGTATTTATGCATGTGTCACGGAAGCCTCTGTGCCTGGGGCCAGACTCCTCCCTACAAACAATGGGCCCTGGCAGGGGTTCTGCTTTTGGGAACGTAGGTACAAGGGATTATTTCTTCCTCCTGGTACATAGTGCCATGTTTCCCCAATTACCAGAGACTCTAAAGTCTGTGGAGCACGGACACAGGTTTGGGGCACCTGCATTTTGGGAGGGGGTACTGTGTGGCTTGTTACACCAAGATCTGATATCTAGCCGGTTTCAGCCAGAAGTCAGGGAACTGCCCGTGTTTACTATCTTCCCCACAGACTACAATAGCGACCCCTTACTGGACTGATGTGGGTCGACTGCAAATACGGATCCGTGTGCAAAGGAGGGCCTGATGGAGAACTATGTAAATTAACCCTTGTACTGTTTAAATACTGGTGTGTTTTCAATAAAACTCAGTCCTGTTTT
>VKOC01023361.1:0-13291 GCA_009364415.1 Spea multiplicata
ATGAATTTGTGCCAAATGCTGAACCAAAAAAACTGAACCACGTGGAATTCATGCATATTTACATGACTGCAAAATTAATATTTTCATTTTAGTTGCCATTCATATAGGGAAGATTGTGATGTAGATGTTTTTTTTTTGCCTTTACATAGGTGAGATTGAAGTAACACTGAGCCTGAAGAAAAATATATTGAAATTCTTTGCATTACTGTATGCCTCCTTGCTTGGTAAAACTTTTTGATATATTAGAATGTGTAGTTGACCTTTATACATTTATAATCAATTGTAATTAATCATAATTGAATTCATACATCTGTACGTTGTATATTGAATATATTGATGTAAATGTACTAGAAACATTTTTATATTAAAGATGAATATATATATAATATATGTATATAACATATATTTTTACCATAATACACTGTAGCATGTGTAAAATTATTTAAAATTATTCCATTTACGTAATTATTGAACTGATTTTTCACAGTGGTGTTTTTATATGAGCACAGTACATTTAGTTTTTATATGCCTATACGTAGACTGGGATTAATGATTTCATTCTGAAAAGACAGATAGCTCTGCACACTCAATATAGTATTTATTAAACGCCAAAATTGAACATTATAACATTGATTTAGTCTTACAAACAGCAGAGATGTTGGGTTATGTAGTTTGGAAGTACATTAAGCATTATTCCTTTCTCTTATAAGACCTTTTCATTGTTAATAACAGACTATTTCACACCATAATAAAGCTGTATCTAACATTGGCAACCATATAATCATATTTAAAGCTCAGTGTGCATATCTTGTGTATACTATAAATATACTTTATAAGCACAGTGGGTATGTCTCTTTTGTCTTCTGTGAAACTCAGCTTCAAAATGTGCTCACATGTCTCTCTGTGTGACATCTACGAATGCAAAAAAACAGAATGTTGCAGAATCTTGTAATACCTTTTTTATTGGACTAACAGTATTTAAAATAATAGACGAGCTTTCGGGAGTCCTCCCTTTATCAAGTCAAAAGCATTTCTGACCAAGCAAGTGAAAAACACAGGTTTAGTTTAAAACAGTTTAAAACTGACCAGTACATGTTCTGATACAGGGTTAAAACATCTGTGTGACATCTACAATCTGCCAAACTAAAAGGGCTCCATACTAATAAATTCTTTTTTAATGACCCTGTCCCTGGAGTTGATTGGAAGGGGGGGGGGGTATTCAGACAGACACCCGCCCTTCCAGACCAGCTAATCCCTTTGCATTGCTCCCATGGGAGTCACTAGATCCATTACAGTAGGTCATACACTATATCCTCTTCAACAATCAAATCTGGACTCTTAGCTTAATTCCTGCCGCCCCTAAAAGGACACTTATTTTTCTAAAGACTCCACATGGGATATAATAAGGAGCGGGGAGGCAGAAGGGGGTACATTTGCAAGCTCTTAAGAGATGAGAACAGACTGAGTGTATCCATAACATCATTTTTTATTAATAAGAAGCTAACTTATTCCACTGTGTTGTACAAACACAAAGTGACACAGTATCATTATCACAATTTGACCAGCAACCCAAAATATACGGTAATTTTCCTTATTGGAACAAGAGAAAAAATGATGTATGTGTGTGGTAGTGCTATCAATCCATTCAGTCATGCCCTTTGAATGCAAAAGTCTTACATTCATAAAAACATCCCATCCAGCCTTGACCATAATTGATTGTATTACTTATACTAATAATCATTTTCTTTGTTTATTGTATATAATATTATATGTTACAGATTCTCTCTAGCGCAATGTTTATTTCCTACTGCTTTACTGTTAAATGCTTTAGTGGATCTTTGGCTGTTTATTCTTCCTCATTTCAGTTACATAAAAGTATCCTGAAGAGCTATCAACATATTTTGTATCCATATAAAGATGTACTAAATCTGTGTGTACTAGACGGTACAAGACCAAGATCTTGGTCCACTCAATGTATATAGCTGGCAGACCCCTAAAATACAACAAGGCTCCTATGATGTTCTCGTAAGCCCAACTAAATTATTCAGACATGACAGTGTTACCTGCTTTCAAAAACTGTACCACAAGTCTAGGCCTCAATAGGTCACATGGAATCCTATCAGACTGGAAGCATGCAAGAGCTGGGCCCTCTTCTCATACTTTACTAGTATGTATTATGTTTGTCAATGTTAGTGTCAAATGTAATGTTGTTTTTAATTTTTACTATTGTAATAGTGCTACAGAATCCTCTGGTGCTCTATAAAAAATGTAAAGTAATAATGAAAACATATTTTCCTAATTGTAATTTCTATACTATACCAGATCATCAGGAGGGAAGACTGCAGGCCCTGCACAGTTATGTCTGGCTTATGCATTGTTGCAGTGTGAGCCAGGTCTGGGGTTTGTCTTGGACCTATTTCAGCTCATACCGCACAAAATTGCTGAGATCCATCATTAAAAGACCAAACACTTTGCTTGGATTTTATGAACATGGCACCAGCAAACATTTTTTTAAGTCATGCCTATGTTTGTCAGTGATCAATGAAGCAAACATTAAAGAGCCTTTAAAAAGAATACATATAAAAATACTCTGTGAGCTCGGGGTGGCAATTGCATATGGGAATTCTGCAAATTTTCAAATATGCAAAACACAAAATAATTTCGTATAAATTACTGCCTCCTTCTGAAAAGAAAATCTTTTGTACTAAATTAACACAACATTTTGATCTGTAATGATATATATATATATATAATATTATATATATATATTTATATATATGTTACCAACATGATTAAAAAAGTAACTCTATCAGTGAATACTTTCAAATATATCAGCTGATGTTTAGCTGGACCTATCTCTTAGTCCTTATTCATCATCTTGCTAAATCTCATTCCTAATTAATTTCTATGATCTCATCTGGGATTACGAGCTGTTACTTAGCGTGTAATGAGAAGGCTGACAAGGTCTGAGATATGGTTTTCCATTAGTGTTTGTTGAAGACATACATGTAGATATAGATGTGACACTTGACCCTGTATCTTCTCTATCATGCACAGTAGTACCCCACTCTAGTCTTCAGTTAATCCCATTAGAACACACATTACAAAATAGGCTTTTAAAATGATTAAGAGGGGAGGGGGATTTAGATCTTGAGTGCTTTCACTTTCTTATTACCGTCATATTCAATCTTGTAATATCCTTCAATAACAATCTGTTTATATTAAAAGAGGACAAGGATTTATGAAAATATTAGAATAGATAGGTTAATGGAAAATGAAACCTTAATCAGCTAAGTGGATCTTATTCTTCTTTAATCACGACTTTGTGATATTTATTTCCTAGTGAACTATTATTGATATTACCTATACTTATTTTACAACCCTACGCAAGAAACTTCATCAATGCGAAAAAAAACCCTAAAATTGTATATCTATAATGTACACCACCTGAATTTTATTCTGGTTTTAACCACTGACATATAAATATATATATATTATATATATATATATATATAAGTATACACACACACACACAATAGTAATAATGTATAGGTATATATACGCTATACATACACACACACATATATATATATATATATAATAACTAGTTCACTCATATACAACAGACAACAGAAATGTGTGAGAAAGGCTGTTGACAGAACTTTCTGTACAGCTACCCACATATAAACACTTAGGCATTAATATCACTCTCCACATTGCCAGCTATTTTCAGCTGTGAATGTATCAGTGCTCCAGAATCTCATATGCTTTGCATTAGGGACTGAATGTTCATCTGCTATTGTGTGAATAATCCTTAAAAATATAAAGGTACTACTCAGTAATTGACGGGCATATGCATGTCGCAACTGTGTTATATGTTATGCTCAGCAGTACCAACAAATCAGATACTTCTTACAGGTCATTAATAATGAGCATAGGTGCCAACAGTACAGTTACATCTTGCTAATCACCAAACTGACAGTGGGCATGGGAAGCTTTATTTGCTATCATTGTCCAATAAAATAAAAAATAGAGAATTAAATGCTATGAAACCAAACAGCTCTTATAAGAGTAGACATGGACATGAATGCAATACATGTCCCTTATCTATTTTCCTATTAAAAAGTAACACACTGTCTCCAAATAATCCTGAATAACTCAGTTTGTAAAAACAACACTATTAAAGATACAGTGCTCACTATCTAAGTGGAACACATTAGACCACAGAAAAAAATATTCTTCCCACAATAAGACTAATGTTGATTACTGATTGCCATCATCACTAAGCTTTTGGCTACCAGTACACAAATCTGTTAAAAGGATGAATAACACAGTTTCCAAACAATAAAATAAAGTTCCTGGCTATATGTGTATTTTAGCATGGGAGGATGAAGGTAGTGGAGAGATTTAGAACTCATGTGCACTAAAATTGACCAACACAGACACATGAATCCGTATTCTCCAAACTAACAGCAAATTAGGGATGAGTTTAAAGGTAAGTGTACTTTTTAAGGAGTAGATTTAACCAAATCCAACAGAGAGCCTGGAATAAAAGAAGGATAGTCCAAAGTGAAGCCATGGATGGATACTGGAAAGGGACGAAATACAAGAAAGCCAACAAAGTAAAATATGGGAAAATGTTTTTTGGGCTTCTCCACCAGCATCATGTTTGACAACAAGAAATATAGAAACAAGTGGTCTTCTTGGTCAGGGCAGCACTCCAAGCTTACAGTCTCCATAAGTCTTCATACAAACAATACCTTATTAGTGTCCGTTGATGCTGTTCTGACTACATGTTGTGTTTTCTTGAAGTATCTATTTTCACTGCATAATTGTTCTTTTTGTGAGTTACTTGTATTAGAAAATATTTTTATTAATTTTCGAAAACGGAATAGATCAATCAATATTACAGTAAAGTAAAACAAACCCTCACCAATAACTCTCCCCAAACAGAAAAGAAACAAAAAACCCAGAAAACACAAACGTAAACCGAAACAAAGCCAGTGAATCCCCCCATTGACATTTATGTGCAGTCACCCCAATCTCAAGTAAAATCTATGGTCTGTATTTCTTTATGTAAAGATTTTTCTAGCTAATCTTTCCTAAAGAAATGAGAACATTTAGCCCAAAATATAGAAATACGGAGGCTTCATTTGTATCCATTGTTGAAGAATATATTTCTTAGCTGCAGCAGATATAATCAAACAAATTCCTTGTACATCTTCTACAGAATTTATAATGCATTATAACATGTGAAGAGCAAGTGTGAGGACTTTCAATTGTGATGTACCTTCCCGGGTGGATTTATTCATTTTTTTAACTCTAAAGATATACTTTTATATTGTTGTATTTTCTTCATATATATATTGGGTGTGTCTCTGCACATGCACACAGACGCACAAACATATACACTACCCATTTAAAAGTTTGGGTTCACTTAGCTGTTTTCATGGAAAACCAGGAAAGCTGTACTCACATAATTGCAAAAAAGGTTCTGGATTAGCCAACACAACGTGCCACTGGAACACAGGAGTAATGGTTGCTGATAAAAGGGCCTCTGCACATCTATGAATATATTCCATTAGAAATCTACTGTTTCCAGCTACGATAATCATTGACAACATTAACAATGTCTATCTACATTGTATTTCTGAGAACGTTTGTAAGTTACCCCAGACTTTTGAACGATAGTGTATGTATATATATGTGTGTGACATATGGCTAAAACATATAGTGTAAAACTAGAGTGTTCATCAAAGGAACTCATAGCAACTTGCTGATGCTTGAAGTTGAAGGGCTCAGCTAATTTACAATTTGCTAGGCTCCTGCAAAGTGTACCAACTTGGCCCTTATTGATAAATGTGTGGACTCAGCTTCTGTGAGAGGTAGCACACTGAGGTAGTAAACATAAGCTTCTAATGTGGGTTTTTGTTGGTACTTTATATATCCTATAGATATTTTTTCTATGTTGTAATCTCAAGTCCTTATCAAAATAACCATGGGTCTGTCAGTATTACTCTGGAAGCTCTGGGTTTTTAATACAGAAAATGGTTAACCATTATCTGGAATTCTCCATCTTTTATATATATCTCATGTCATTGCTGTCATTGCTGAAAACAAGCGGGTCATTAGATTATCCCAATGTTAACCCAATGCCAAAGGGATAGTGTCAATAATTTTGGTGATGGTTAGTTCTTAAAGATCCAACATATGGACATAGTTTTAGTACGTAATTACAAGGATCCAGAAAGTGATCAAATGACACAATGATACAAGATTTTTATGCGTTTAGGATGAGAAAAGAGTAATTATGTTTAAAAGGCAAATGAAATCACCCCGTTACATTTCAATAGATCTACAAATCCCAAATACGTCTATAAAATATCAAGTCATGATATAGGTAATAGCAAACCATTGTGAAAATAATTAGATTTCCATAATGTTAGGATAAATATCACTACCAGTGCTATTAAATGTATGTAGGGAAAGTAGACATTAATTCAGATGTCAGTATTATTTATTCCTGGAGATCTTAAAAATCAGTTATGCGGCGTACTATGTAACTGTATCAGTTGTAAAAGATTGGGTTAGAACTTTTGACTCTACCCATGTGTGGTCTGAAGCTAAAGCAGATTGACACACCAGGATACATTGAAACATTGTCCAGTTCCTAACCACTTGTAATGACTACGTTGCCTCAGGCAGGTCACACATACAACTTGGGTGCTGCAACAGATGGGTTGGACAAAATCATATTGTCTAAACTTCTGCAACTCAATGGTGCAAGTAAATGAAAGAAAACTGGGTTATGGCTTAAGCCTAGATTTACAAAGGGAACCTTATGTTCTTTGAAGAGAAAAGCTAAAACAAGAGATGTGAAGGTTGAAACTCAACAAACAATAACATCTTAAACAATGGTAATCTGTGTGAATGTTTGATAGAAGAGCAGACTAAAAGGGCTTCTTCACTAAACTGTGCGTTTGCAGGAGACCAAAACTTATCAACTCAAATGCATTCTGGGGGGCAACCATGAAAGTTTCGCCAGCAATAAGTACTGAGCTGACTCTGCATGCTGCAGTTAAATCAATGTTTTTACAATCCACCTAGTATGTATAATAAAAAGGCGATATCATGGAGCTCAAAATGCAACTCACCTGAAAACTCCAGGCTTATAGTTTTCTTTCAAATTGCAAATATTAACAGATATTTCTTGAGCACAAACCTCATAATCATATGTATAAACTTTCTTATGCTGTATGTTGTACAGTTATAGGATGTCTAGAATTATTGTTTGGCAGGCATATCAATAGTAAACATTGTCCAAAAAAAGTTATAAGTAGACAGGACATAAAAAAGAGAATATTGTGGTAAAAAAATTTAAAATAATAAATGTCAAACCAAACAAATGGCAGAATAATACATTTAGAAAACATAAATTAAAATAGTCATGGTAAGTAACAAGAGATAACACATGCCAAGTGTTTGCTGGTTACAGCTAATCATACAGTCTTCTAAATATAATCATAATATCATCTAAAAATGTAGAAACCTCATTCTGATGGTACCTGACAAATCAAAATCAAAGTATTTTGGTAGTTGTATATATTTAGTGCTACGCTGCTATGCCACGTCTTTGTTGTATATGACTTTTTGTTTCATTTACATTTAGTTGCTTGTTATAATAACAATATAATAATAATACTTTCATTTTTAGTATGTTAAAATGCTATAAAATGTCATTATTGATGGCCTGGTAATACTGTATCAAATATAGCATTTACTTTGCTATTTCTATTATGATTATCATGAAATGGTATATTGTTATTTGCTGGTACATTAAATAATTTGACTGTTGTCATTGATTAGTTAAAATGTACACAGTATGGTTAACTCTGTAAATGCTGACTAACATTATTAATGCTTATTTTATACATACTGAGATAAAACAGGAAAGACATTTGAGTGGCATTGTGTCTATCCTGGCAATGTGTCTGGTCATTACAGGTTGGGACAGAGACTGCTCCTTCTCCTGCCAAAATATTGGTGAGTGAAAGTTAATTAGACACCATCAGGGACATAGTAGTAAGCCAGAATATTAATGCACTTGTAAAGTTCCCTTCCAGGAAGCTATGACTAAAATGTTAACACATATATATTTGCACTTATAAGAAGTAATGCATTCTACTTCTTTGCTGGTATTCACACCCATCCCTACAGTGAGTTTGTTTAGATCAGGCCTATAATAAGAATAGGTATCTGCCTCTCTAGCGTCTTGTAGAACATCACATTGTAGGCAGTGTATGTGAAGTCAGCATTCTCCAGTGTCATATGAAGAGTATCTGCTCAATTACTTTTCACCCACAGCTCTCTCATAAAACATGAATGTTACTCCTGAATATCTGACATGCCCGACAATAAACATATCATGAACTGACAGAAACACCTACATTGGGCCCGTTATTTACACATTTGCCTGTAATAGCCGCATGTACCATAACCTCACTGAGAGAAGTGTAGACTTACAGATCATCATTTTTCTATACACTGCACTCTAGATTTGGCTGCACTCCATTAGAGATCACACCTGGGTATGTACACCTGGCCAATGCTGTTCTAGTGCCAACACTACTTGATCTTCAGAACAAGATATGTAGCCTATATACAGCCTAGCCATACCAGAATCTGCATTATGACCATACATTCAATTTAAATGTATACCCTGCATATGTAGTGCAGCACTTTTCCAAGACCACTAAATCTTGAGATGCCACCTTGCCCATCACAAAAGTGCCTTCTCACCAATTAAAACGTTCTACTAAAAAAATCTAAGAAGACCCCCAAAGTAACTGGAAGTGAAAAATGCTTACCCTCTGTATGAAAATGGATCAAGCCACTGATGACAATGGTAGCCCATATAACCTACTCAAATGTCACAAGAAGTGCCACAGCAAGGGGTACTTCTGCCTGTCTCTCTATCTCTTCATCACATACAGAAATCTGCAGCAAGAAGGGAGGGTGCAGGCTCGGTGTGTGTGGATATATGGGACAGTGTATGTACCAGGATACTGCAAGCTGACTGCATCAGTGTATGCTCCTCCTCTCTCCTTCTTTCTCTCTCTACCTCCTCCTCTGAATCTCACTCCTTCCCTTTCTCTCCAGAGTCCTCCCATAGATGTCAAGAGTAAAGTCGCAGACTCAGATGAATAGATTGTGCCAGGGTAGTAATATATTAGTGCATCAACACCCATATTTATATTTTACATACAAAATGCAATTTGTGTTACAAATATATCATGCTCACCTATCTATAAACTATCTATATAATAGAACATTGCTAAACAAAGTTGCAGCTTGCATTATGCAGTTCTGAATGACATCTATGTGCATGCTAATAATAAACCTACTTTTTTTAAAAATAAAAAAATCATTGCTTGAAAAACAATGATTGCATTTTAATGTTTATACTCTCCACCACTCTGGAACGAATAAAAAATACATATATATTTTATGTTATGCACTTAGTTTCATATACTAGTATATTTTGGTGTCCTAGGTAACAACTTCATTCAGTTGGATCACAGATTTATTTACTGTAAATAAAGCATTTTAGCATTCACATAATCTTGTATTGTGTGTGATAATACATTGTGATTTTCATGACAAACTGAAAATGAACGTTTCTGTACAATTCAGCTGCTAGAGATCGGTGCGTCAAATTCACTTTTTAACTCCTTTAGAGTCAAGGAAGCATGTGGTGTCTAGACTCTGACAGAAGGTGACAACAGGGTCGGAAGAGTACAGTGAAAACATAGTAGGGGGTGACAGGGACATGCACTCCATTCCATCTGCTCAGCTTCAAATCCCATTAATAATGCAGGTGGATTAATGGAATAAGTAGGATGAGAGTAGGGGGTTTAATGGATAAACAGGAGACAGCTCGTTAGGGAAACATCTTTTGAAAGGGCCCTCATCCCTTCATACAGGATGAGTAAAGGGCTGGAGGCTTCCTGTACATTGATTGCTCCACTTCATAGCTGTATAGCACTTCATAGCATATCGTATATTTTTTGACTCATACCATTGCGAAATGAGGTCAATATTTAATATGTTTCAGCATCTCATGCCCTAACGGGTATATATGATCATTGTGTTTACGAACCATGTCAGAACTAAGCTGAATCCACTAGGCTTTGTTTCACCAAAAACAAGGAACACTTTCATGAGCATCCATGCACATGAGGGCAAATAAAAACAAGAGGAACAGCTTGAACAAGCTCAGCTTTAACTCAAACCTCTTCTATTTTAAACAGTACCTTATGTAGGGGCAAGTAAGATTTCTGCCTAGGGCCCAACATTAAGAGGGCCCTTCAGTGCTGCTGCTTACTATTTTTCCTTGCCCTTGTGGTGTCACCAGGTCTGAGTGAAATGAAGCACTGAGATCTAATTAAGTGCTATGCTTTTTTAGGCCCAGGAAACCACAAGCTTTAGGGAAAGCAGGACTCCAGCTTGCCTCTCCCCTAAAGCCAAAGGAACCCTACAAATGATTCTTGCCATGGACCCTGGAAATCCCTAGGACAGCCCTGCACAAAGGCCAATTTACCCAGCTATATCATACTGAAATATGTCTGTAATCAGATTTACATCTAAGCACAGGATTAAAACATGGTGAAATGCTAATGAGAAAATATTTTTTGGTTAAGACTACTTTGTATTTATGTTGTGGGTCCCATAAAACAGAATTAAATCAGGGCAATAACACGCTAAATCAACAAGGTTAACTTCAGTTAGCTTCCCGTCCAGTTAATTTCCCTAGTGGCTTTAGGAGTTTTTCAATAGATTGACAGACAGATATGATTTCTATTTTTAGAGTTAGACACCATAAAACTTTCCAAGCAGTTGTATTAAAATGAAGCCCTGCACCACAACTAATACTACTAAAATCAATAGCATCAGCTGTGTCATCAAAAGAAACACGTGTTAATCAAGCACCATCCCAAGTACAACTGTATACACTCAGTATCAGCATAACCATGATCCAAGAGAGCTTGAAATGTTTCTGCTTCCTGGAAAACTGTAAATGTGGTTAAGTGAAAAAATTAAATTAAGTGAATCGAGAAAGCAGCAGGCTATGCCTCTGAACTGTAATCAACTCTCTTGTTGCATATAATGTGGTTTCTTTTAGGAGACCACATTATATGTCCTCTTGGTGCAGGTGATTCACGTATTGATACAAAGCTCCAGAGAACAGTTAGTGAAGTTACAGCATAATGTCATGTCTGGTTCTGTTATCTGCAGAACCTCAGAATTCAGTAATGTACATTGGCATATGTCCAGACCATAAAAGTACTGCAGAAAATATATTTAAAGATCTGGTGACTGTGGAGGCCTTTGGAGTACAGGGAACTCATTGTCATGTTCAAGAAACCAGTTTGAGATGATGTGAACTTTGTGACATGCTGCATTATCCTGCTAGAAGTAGCCATCAGAAAATGGGTACACTGTGGACATAAAGGGATGGACATGGTCAGCAACAATATGCTGTCGTGTTTAAACTATGCTCAATTGATACTAAGGGGCCCAAAGTGTGTCAAGCAAATGTCCCCCACACCATTACACCACCAAAGCCTAAACAGTTGATACAAGGAAGGATGCATCCATGCTTTCATGGTGTTTACGCCAAAGTCTGCTGGAACAAGACAAGGCAACGTTCTTCCAGTCTTCCGTTGTCTAATTTTGGTGATCCTGTCGGAATTGTAGCCTCAGTTTCCTGTTCTTAGTTGACAGGAGTGGCACCTGGTGTGGTCTTCTGCTGGTGTAGCCCATCTGCTTCAAGGATCGACATGTTGTGCGTTCAAAGATGTATTCTGCATACCTTGGTTGTAAACTGTCTTTCTTGTTTAACACTTTGATCTTTCCTTCGAAAAAACCACAGAACTACTGTGCTCTCATGAATACTAAAAACAATTGCAAACACAACACAGGTTAATATATATATATATAATATAATATATATATTTTAAAGTTATAATTATATGTAGGCACAATTATTGGCACCCTTTTAGTCAATACTTTGTGATACCACCCTTTGTCAAGTTTTGAGTCATCCCCTACAATCCATGATGAGGTTAAAGAATACATGGCAAGGGATCTAAGACCATTCCTCCAAACAGAATCCCTCAGGTCCTTAACATTTTGAGGTTGATGCTGGTGGACTCACTTCTTCAGTTAACCCCACAGGACCTTGATTTTGTGGTCAATAAACCATTTTTGTGTTGATTTTCATGTATATTTTGGATCATTGTTCTGCTGGAAGAACCACAGCCCATTTAAGCTTTCTGGCAGAGGCAGTCAGATGTTCAGTTAATGTCTTGGGTCCTAATTAAATGTCCAGGTCCTCTGGAAGAAAAACACAGCCTCAAGGCATTAAAGCGCCACTACTATACTTAACCGTGGACATGAGGTACTTTACATATGGCTACCTCTCTGTGTGCCCCAAACCTATCTCTGGTTTTTATTGCCAGAAAGCTCTATTTTGGTTTTATCTGACCATAGAACCTGATCCCATTTGTTCCTCTAGTTCCACAAGTTCCTCTAGTGTTTTTATGTCATGGATGAACAATTTCCTGTTCCTAGTCCGGCATGTTGCTGACAGAGCGGATGGATTATTGCGAGGGGCTGGGGAAGACCCGGCTGTCATGGTCCATATCGGTACCAATGACAAAGTCAGTGGAAAATGGAAGGTCCTAAAGAATGATTTCAAGGAATTAAGAGATAAACTGAAGAAAAGGACCTCCAAGGTAGTAAAAGGACCTCCAAGGTAAATGTATGCTTGCTAATGCAAGGAGCCTAAATAACAAAATGGGGACCTGTATCCTACTCTCGGATACGCTCAGACAGTTTCCCTTGCCAGCACTTTCCACAGGGGGAAACTTGGTCTTATTTTTCTGCCTGCAATCTTCATGTTGTGTACTATGGATACACAGCTACCAGCACTTCAGAAAATCAGAACACTGATTCAGGTGCCCACCATTCCATAGTTAAAAATATCCTAGCAAAAATGTTGACAGTTGGTACTTATGAAAAAGGCTACTCCACTGGCCTCCACAGTCAACAGATCTCAATCCAAAATCTGCAGCAACTGCGTGATGCAGTTTTTCTGAAGTAATACTGCTATTTTTTGGACATGAAAAAACTGCAATACTGCACTTTTACTGCAGTATTACTGGACATTTACTGCAGTTTTACTGCATTTGTACTTCACTGTACTGCAGTTTTACTGCACATTTACCGC